>JAUKWC010070383.1:0-33968 GCA_032356245.1 Endocladia muricata
CACCCCCCACCCCCCCAGCACCCGCCCTCCCTCCCCCTCTCCACCTCCTACAGCCAGCACTCCCCGCATCGCATCCCACACCACACGTCTCGTTACTCTTCAAAGAAGTCTCCCATCGTGGCCGAATCCTTCGCGCCGGTACTAATACCGTTTCGAATACGAGCGGCTTACCTGTGCACGCCGTCGCACCACAAGAACAAACCGCCGCACAGAACGTTCTGTGGTCGGCATGGTACCTTTGCAGATTTGACAAGGTGGCGTCCCGCGTCGCTGCGGTGTAAATAGGGCCTGTGGTAGATTCTTGCCTTCCAAAGTTTCCCCGTCGTGCCTTGGAAATACCCTGGACCGTACAAAAATTTGAAAATCTTTCAATCAGGGGTATTGCAGTATCACTGCTCCTCGATTCGCACTTCTCATTGTAGTACCCGTCAGCGATTTCGTGATGCTCTCTCGTCAACGCAGCGAATAGCGTGCGTGTGTGTCGAATGGCAAGCCACGTCTTCCACCGTGACTACTCTCGAGTGCACGAGACCTGCGCTAGGTTTCGTGAACGCGCGAGTGCTTGCGAGTGGACCTACCGTCTCGTACCTAGTAAAAACAATAAGACAGCTCCACGTGTGGAAAACGCTCTTCCTCTCAGTTATCCCGCTCCTAACGCCAGCCGTCTTTCTCGCGGCAATCTTCGCCAGCCCTCAATATACGCCGCAAATTTCCGCACTGCATCTACTCGTCTTTCTATTCATACTCCCTTTCCAAACACGAGCAGCAGTGTCACTTCCGAACGCACCGACCGGCCGAACTCATCCCTACCTCTCCGCAAAGTTCACCCGCCCCAGAATCATCTGTCCGCTACGATGACGACATCCTTTCTGATGAGGCTCCGGCACCTCTACTTCCCTTGCTCCCATTCCTCTGTCACCCTGATGCAGAGCCAACCAAAAGTAAGACTGGCCTCCTCATACAATCTATCGCAGTTTCTGTTGCGAAGGAGGAGAGGACTGCCGACCCGCACACGGTGGGCGAGATCGTCTCCATCCTGAAACCTTCCCACTTCTCTTTCGCGCCCTTTGGAGACCGCATTCGCTCCTCACACGATTGTCAGTACGTCAAACTCGCTGGTGTCGAGAAGGAGCTTCACCATCAGCGCACCTCTGCAGCATGTGTACTGGACCACGGCAGTACGTCCTTGAGAACTGCCTACTTCGAGGACGTTCTTCGGATCCTGGGAGAGTAAGTAGCGCAAACTAACACAGATTCTTGCCACTTCCGCATTTCTGGTGTCCCCTGCACAGCGACAAGCATCTCTTCACGCATCTCCTGCAGATTGACGTGCATCGACAAGTCTGTCAAGACCTCAACGAAGAATCCATGTGTAGCGAGCTCGAAGTTGTCATCTAGGACACCAGGACTTTGGGGACCCACTCCTTTGCAGGGTGCATACAGCTCTATACCGACAAATACGTCACTGCAATTGAGAACAGCGCCCTCGCTGTCTATCCCGTGCATCTCACTCTTCTCAACTTCAGTACCGCTTTCCGCCGACGCTGCGTAGTGTCCCGGCACACTGTTGTTGGCTATCTTCCCGCCCAGCCCTTCCCAGCTATGAATGACAGAGACTTTTGACGTGCTTCCATCTTCTTCGACTACTCGCGCACCAGACACCAACACCTCCATACTAGACTTTGCCCTGCACTCTGTGCTATCGCCTCTGTATGAAAAAGCCCTCGTAGGCTTCACATGGGCAGGTACCTACCATCGTCTCTCGAATTGTCACCTAGTCCTCACCAGCTACAGTTGCGACATACCCGAGGCAAAGGACATCATAGGCACTCGATCAGGCACAATAACCAGCCAACCGTGCCACCCTTGCGAAAAAGCTTCTAAACGTCTCACTCCGTCCGCCTCATTCCTGCCGCGCACCCAGCATTCCGCCATCCATCCTCGCAGAAAACTGGCCAGCCTCGACGCCAACGCCGCTGCTCAAGCAATGCTGGGCAGGCCAGGTAAATCACGAGCTGCTACCTCCCAGGCGGAACAAACCCGCGCGACCTCCTCCCTGCGGAGGTTGCCGTCCTTTCTGAAAACATGCCCCCTGCTTCCGTCCAATTCTCATCTCGACATGCACTCCATATTCGGTTTCGAACTGGCGCACAACTTCCACCTCGGCGTCTCTACGCTAACCAAGACCCACATATATCTTAGGCTTGACTCCCGCGTTCTATTCACAGCGGAAGCTTCCGCCGGCAATAGTGGGAAGCAGTTCAGAACCGTCCGCACTGCTCTCCTTCGCGGAGTCAACACAGTTCTACCAGCCATTCGGAGGGACTATTACGTTCCCGGCCTACACGTCGACTTCTCTGGCTCCAAATAAGGTAGTCGATTGAACGGACTCTACACGAATGAAGGAGTCCGCTGCATGCTGCAGGCCAGACACTACAAGTCTGCTGCCATGGCCTATGCAATTATCGCAGTAATCATACACTGCTGCCGCGATGAAGCCGACTCCACGCCCCTCGCATCTATTTGCGCTCAGTACTCAGACATTCTAATATTCAGCTCCGGACAGGGATTAGAGAAGCAGTGGAGCTTCACGGATGTCAACAACCTAGAGGACCGTGTCAGTACGTTGAAAGCCTTCATGCTCCACATCTCTGGGGACCGCCACCCGAACACGCTCAAGACCCTAAAGTTTTATTTCCTCAACCACCTTGCAGATGACATCCGCTACTTTAGCGGCCTACAACATCTAGATGCCGGTTTTCATAAACACGACCACACTGCATTCAAGCACGACTGCCGCCGCACCTCTAAGCGAAAGGTAACAGCCGTGGATTAAACTGTCCCCCGAATCTAGCACTGAGAAAACCTTGCTGCAGTTCGAACTCAAGTAGGTTCCGTCTCCGCTTCGCGTCGCCTCATAACCACGGACAGGAATCTAAAAAACAGGTACGGTGCGCGTCTTCTCAAGGAGGGCTTCAGAATGTACCTCCCCGAACTCACTCACTTGAGAACCCTCGCCATGCGGCTTCTCAGAAATGAAGAAGGCCGCCTCACCGCCGCGATGCTGCAATACCTACTCGGAGAACCTCCTGACATCTGCATCGATCTTGTTTTCAAGCTCGGTGACCAGAGCACCACTGTGCTGCTGGACGTTGTCCGCTCGGAGCTTCTCCAGTAATATTCGGTCCACACATGTGACACTCTCCAAATTACTATCGTCAAAAGTGTTTAGTTTCTCGGCGGCTTCTGAACATCTGTCAAGAACCGTGATCCCGGCCAGAATGTCATTCGACTCGACCAGATGCGGAAGCATGTCATTCAGCACGTTTATGCAAATAGCAGCTTCGGCACAACAGAACGGCAGCGATTCATCTTCGTGCTCCTGACCGCTCATGATAAAGAACACACAGGCACTGTATGGATGGCCCAGGCTCTGTCTTTCTTGCATATACATGCCTGTGAATCACTGCAACCTACTGAGTATGCTTTCATTCGGTACATAGATTTATTCGACCAATCGACGTTGTTGATGATACTCTGCAATGCGTTTGCTTGGGGTGGTGTACAGATGAGAATGTAGGTCGCACAGTAAATCTTGTCCTGCTCCCGAAGGTACAGCGCCGAGGGCGCCAAGATCTTGCCTCTCCCTGTTTTGCGTCGTGCGAGGCCTCTACTAATATCCCAACAGCTCACGTGGTGCGGTCGAAGTTCCACATTTGCCCTTCCCTTCCTCAGCTCCGCTGTACCTACCATCGCTTCAGTATAAACAGGTTCTGCGGAAACCCTGGTTCACGGCCAGTCGAATGTAAACCCACCCCTCCAACGGATACTCCATTCTCTCCGCACTAGAATTTGGAACAAGAAAACTGCAATCCGCGTAGTGAGCTACCAAAAGACAAGTACGGTTTCCTTCCTTCTTTCTCTTCTGCGCGTCGACATTTACTCGTCCTATGTTCCAATAACAGCGCGCGTGGAGGAATCCGGAGTTGCAGCCAAAATATGTCACAGGCCAGACGCGCCATTGCAAAGTTCATTTGTTCCCTTGCGTGAGTCTGCACGTGCAACGTAGCAATGGACGACACCGCGAAGCATACCGAAGATGTTCTCTGAAAACCACATCTTTCGTACCGCCACATAGAATTTGTTATCTGAACCCACCCTCACCACGTTTGTGGCTACTCGAGGGGCACCTGCTGACAAATCCTAACCATCCTCTTCACCAGACCGTTCCGTCTCTTCATTCACAAACTCACACAACGCCCCCTCAACAGTAGAATTATACCGAAGCAACTCTTGCGGAACAATGCGGCATAAAACGCTGCAAACGCTCCATAGAATCTGCGCGGTTGCCAAGGTCAGGTACTTGGAAAACGTCACGCTGTAAGTGAGCTGGCGCTGGCCCCCATGGCCCTCAGCATTCTGCTGGCCGGATACCACTGTTGCCAGCCAGGCGTCCAGACGTGCGAGTTGCATGATGGACGCGTACGTGGACGTCCGAACCTGTTCGACATGATACCCTCGGAACTCGTAAAGGACATGTCTCCCCAAAGAGTTTCCAAACAAGGCGTTTCCCTCTTCAAGGTCACATACCTCCTTCGGTACAGAGTAGTCACCGTACGCAAGATCCTCGACCTTGCTAAGTCGCCACCATGAGCTGTCTGGAGTGCCTTGGTCCCCTTCTGAGCTCATCAGCCTCACCTGCGCTTGAGCTGCTTGACATGGGCGCTCCACCTGCTCGCTGTCCGATGCAAACGAAATCTTTGGCGATATCAAGAAGAAATACCTAAGGCATTGGACCAGCTTGCCCCTAGAGTTTCCCTTCCGCGCACTTATCACATCAGAGATTGTCTGCCTCATCCTTGCACACAGGGCATACTCTGTTGAAACAGCCCCCTCACACTCGCGACGGGATTCGGCATCCAAAATCAACGATGACCAGCTCCCGGTGCCAAGCTCTGCACGCACCATCCCAACCAAAGCCGCCGCCTCATCGTTGTAAGAACGCGTATAGTACTCCTTACGATTGGCAAGAACCATCGGTGGAAACGGCACGACACCCTACTGGCCGTCTGCGAAAAGCTTTTCCGCCACGGACCGCTTACTGCTACCCGCGCAGTTTAGGATTGGAACAGAACTTTTTGGGTCCAGCTCAGCAGCTTTACAGTGGTACCATTGCCGAATCTGCTTCTCGATGGTCTTAGCGACACCATGTTACTTCGCCCCCACTAGTATCATACGCTGGCGACTCTGACCACGTGTAGTTCTGGCACGCGGTGTCGCATACTGGGTGCCACCAGAAATCCCGCGAGCCACGCGTAGGCTCTCGTTCTCTCGCTTGACATTCTTGAGCTCCGCTTACAGTCGCAGGATCTCAGAAAGTGTTTCCTTAGTCGTCACTCGCGCCTCAAGAAGCTCTTGACCGGCCTGCCGGAGCTTCCCCGTGTAGTCGCTGACGATCGCCTTCAGACCTAAAATTGTTTGCTCCTGCGCTCCGACATTGTTCTTCTGCACGGCAAACTTCGTTCGTAGCTCTTCCTTCTGCTCACTCGAGATCGACTGTGAGCGAGCGACAGCGGAAGTCCCAACCCTTGTCCGTGACGGCATGGACGGAGGTGGAGACCAAGGGGGCCTCACTCCCGATGTACCAGGAAGACACGGGGTGGCACGATGAGTTCGCCTTGTTCCGCGGCGGATTTGTGACTGCAGAGGAGCGATAATGCCAGCGTTTGGACGCGCGAAACGGCTGCAATTCCGACCTGAACGGTGAAACCGGCTGTGCTCGAGTTGCCGGATAATTAAGTAGACGCACGAAAAGCAGGCACCTGGATGGCAGCATGCCCTGGTGGAATTGCGAATGTCACAGTAGCACATTGAGTCGCCAGCATGGTATCACCGTCGGCTTATTCACCATCTGGACCAAAAAGAGACGGGGCGATCATTGTATCGGGCTGGACAGCCCTCGTTAAGCTGCCTGACGGGTACCGCTGAGATGCATTAACGTCGCAGCTCGGTGCTGTCACACCGACAGGTGCAAAACGCGCATCATCCGGCCCCTCCCACTGCTCATGGGTGCACTCGCGAGATCTTTCCATCGGAACAGCCCTTCTCGTACTTCTGGCCAGCGGAACCATCCATATAGAGCTGCGCCACAGCCAGAACAGGAGAGACGGAGATTCGATAAGATGAAAATTTTGGAAAACTACGTCGCAGTTGTTGTGAACTGAGCAGCACCAGTTCCAACTAGCAGCCACCACTGGTAGTGAGGCCTTTGCAGAGTCATGCACACGCGGAGAGTGCCTGCCGACGTTTGAAGTATCATAAGCGTCCACGGTAGGACCGAAAGCAGGGGCTCACGTCCTGCAAAGCGGCATTCCAGGAAGTAACAAAAACTCAGACTTGGGTGGCGTCACTAAGGACAATGGCTGACAGCCACAAATGTAAACATACATGGGCAGATGAATGTTGTTTCTGAGGTTAGGTTTCGTACATTCATGTGCTCATGTGTTTCCCGATAGTTGTCAGCCCCTGTCAGTAGTGACACCCCCCCGCACCTTACATTGTCTACTTTCTTTTCCAAGTTCCGTGAAGGGGGCGCCATCGGTCGTAACTGCTGTTACGAAACTGAAACGTGCGCGTGTGTGAGCATGTCGCGTTCCTGGCCGCTGCCCTCCCGGTCCGTAATACAAACGGCGCACACTTGCTCCGATAGCACCACACCCCACGTCGTCGTGATACCGATATATCGACGAGGTCGTCCCTACTTTCCTTGCTCCATCCTCGTCTCTCATCCCTGTAAATCTATCGACGTGGTTTTCCTTGCTTTGCTTGAGACTCTCTGCTCGTCATTCTTAACATCCCCTTAATTCCTGGGCTTCTTTCCCTCGTCCATTCCTCACCGCACGGTAACCACGCCGCCGAATGAACTCAGCCGACCGGAGACAGTCGGCGTATGCTTGCCTGCATTCATTGTCGTTTTCTTCTCATCCAAGGTGAACGCGAAGTTTGACCTCATTAAGTTCCACATGTCTGCATTCCTGCAATCTGTCACCGCAGCAGACGGCGAGACCTCAATGGGCATCACGGAGATTGCCGCAGTGAAGACCAAGCAGTACAAGCCCGGCAGCGACTTCCTCAATTATATTGAGAGCGACGACCGGGTCTCCCGCGAGCAGAGCATCGAGCGGATAAGGCAGATAGTGCGAGCTTCGCTGTCAATCGTGTTGCTGACGCGAAACGACAAGACGATGGGGGAAATCTCGGATGTGGCGCTGAGGTATAAAAACTATGGATTGTCTCTTATTGTTGGTATCAAGTTCATTCCCTTTACGGTCAGCAAGGTTCGAGAGATAGTTCCGCTATGAACCTTTCCTGTTCAGCGTCCCAAAACCCTCGGGGTTCTCATAACCTTCCAGTCGATCATTGTATGCCACTCGAAGCGTGGCAGAAAACGTGCATTCGCTTTGAAGAAGACGAATCGAAGCGGAAATCGTCTTATGTCTGCTGTGCAATTGTTAACTCGGGCGTGTACGAAGCTGGCGAAGGCAGTCGAAGGTTCGGAGTGCTAGGAGTTACTTGGTCTCTACCCTTCTCTTTCGTTGGCACATTCAGCACTTTGTGCCATCGAAGTCGCGCTCTGACGGCTTTGCACCCATCATGCAGATTACTACGCTGCAACGGAATGGGGTGGCCAGTGTGGAGGAGAGTACGGGCAGTACAATAGCTTGGGGTCGAAATGCGGAGAAGGGTCCGGCATTGCGGGCAGCTACCAGTCTGTTCCAGTCGAGGTTGCAAGCCATCGTTACGAACGAAACTTTGTACGATGACCAGCACCGCAGCCATCGGCCGAGTCTGGACCGATTTGAGTCGCGCGATGACCACTTGCCAAGGGTCTCTGCCGACTTGAGCGGGGATACCGAGGAGATCTTGGGACTTCGGCGTGAAGCGCCTGAAGATGATATTGCCTGTTCAGAGGTTATTCACATGGACTCGGAGCTGTTGGATGCGGACTTGGAAGGCACAAGACCGCGTCGTCGCTGGCAGATGACACTGTCCAGCCTTTCGCCCAATGTGGAACTATCCGCGCAGCCTACTTGTTCTCTGTCTTCCCGGCTGAAAGAAGAGCTGGAGCTGTAGTGTAGCGACAACGACGTGGGGGATATTCTGGGACACAGTCGTACGGGGCGAGCTAGTGAGGTTTTCCGGTCCACTCTGAACCCATCAGTGCCTGAGCCGAACGACCCCCTTCGCGAAGCCCCAGAACCAGCCAACTGCATTAGCCCGTATCCACCTCCGGAGGAGGTATCGGAAGAGTCGCTCCCCGAGAAGAATCCATCGACCGAACTTCTCGCATAATTGCTCGGCGTGGTGACTTCAGACCGCCGTGTCCACAGCTGCACTTTCCACGACCTCCTCAATCATCACGCTGACGTCTCGGGTGAATGCTCGGAGGGTAAAATTCAGCTGCTGTTGACGGACACTCCGTTCATCATTGGAAGCGAGCGGGGTGCTGACACCTCTACCCATGATGTGATCACCCCCAAGGACATCGATGCCTCCATCCCAATGTTCGACGCACTGCTCGCTAAAAACAGCCACAGAATCCTTTTCTGTAATGGCCTACGATTTGGCATGTGGCTTTCCCACCCCAAGCGTTGCAGCCGGGAGGTGTACAAAGAGGTGAGTGCCGGTGCCGGAGTGCCGAGGGGGACGCAGCAGAAGGGTTTCGTGTTTAACGTGGAAAACCAGCCGGCAGTCTACATCCGAGCCCGAGGTCATTTCACGCAAAACCCGGGCATAAAAGGATGTGCCCACGCTCCAGTCACGCAATGGGCTGTTCACTTTTGGCGTAGGAATGTGCGGCTTGAAGTGCAGTTCACCCGGGTATGCTACCGAATCAACAGGTATGTGCAGTCTTTGCAAGCATCCTGGACGAACTGTTTGGATGGGATCCAGCGGTGGGAGCCCGGAGAGGTGGTGAGAAGAGCTGAAGAAGATAGTCGCATGAAGATGCTTCGACCTCAGCGGAAGTGCATCAAGCATATGAGCGAGGTGTTGTTGCAGTATTGGACACCGGGAGACCGTATGGTGGACCTGTTCAGTGGTACTTGCGCGACTGCAAAAACATGTCTCCGGCTTCCAAGACATCGCCGTCTCGTGGGGTGCAACAAGGATGACGACTGCGTCAATCGAGCTCTACCGAGTCTGGTTAAGGCGTTATGCGAAAGCGCTGGGAGCACCGCATGCGACACTAGTGGCTCTGCGCGGGTTGTGGACCTTGCCACAAGGTACTTGGCAGGCGTGAAACGGAATGTGTCTGCCAGGAGGGGGAGAAGCCCCGCGGATGCTCCTGCTGGGTGTTCCCGGTATCAATGTCTACCGGAGTACATAGTCCGGTTTATTGCGAACTTCGTCGGGAACCCTATGCTTTCCCGCCGCTATCCACCGCCGTCGGTGGACGAATGACCGGCGAAGCACCACGCCCTGCTGGATACGCAAGACCCTCTAACATGAGGGGTGGTGGAGGCGATGGTGAGGTGTCTGGTTGTCCGTCCGTCGACGGTGAAGCACGAATGTGTGGGACTCGGAGTGTTTCCGCACTTGGTCTTCGCGAGACGGGAGACGACCCTCCCCTTCTGTGGGACGCTCCCGTACGCAGACTTGCGTGAGCGCACGAGGGAGAAGACGAAGATCTACGCAGGTGGAATTCTTGGTGTAGACAAAGAACGTTTCATCCGGGTAGCCGTTCTCGTGGAAAGGCGAGCAGAGTACTGTGAAGGTTCGAGGCATGAGGTGTACATTTTACGGGCACCGTTTTGTGTGGCCGGTTTTGTGAATGGCGCCCGTTACTTACCTGGGGATGAGGATGAGCGAAATAGAGGTACTTGTAGAGCGAGAGAAACAAACGTGGAGTTTCACGACGATCCAGAGGAATCGTCGAAGAGAGCGGTACGTTCACTGATCACCGGTACAATCTGTGCAACGCGTGAGCTTCTCAAGGGCGAGGAGATGTTCACAAATTACGATGATATGTTTAGGTTCTAAGTACGTGGTAGTACCTTCCAAAATAGCGTGCAGACAAACAAACTTAAACATTACATTCCAGTTTGAGGGCCAGTTTCGGGCGAGCAGGCAACAGTATAGCAGTGGAGAGAGAATTGGGCTCAGCCGTAAGACAGATTGCTCAGAAATGCAGACGATTTCGGGCCGCTATAGCAAGAAAAAGAGGTTTGAGCAGTAATGAAAATTTAGACTAGTGAAGTGTCACTAATGCCCGGGGCTGAGATCTACACCTGTGCAAACAAATGACCAGATGGATGTGCGAAAGTTTAGTCTGAAAAACAGCATCTATCTGGGCATATATTTCTACATGTGTAGATCCTAGCCCCTCACACTGGTGACACCACACCGGTCTGAAAAACTACATACTTATCAACGCCACGATATACATGTTTACAACTTCTCTCTGACGCCAACCCGAGGTTCAGTTTGTTTCTACTCTTCGTGTGATATGTGTAAGACCTGTTCAGCACAAAAACTATGTGCCTCCCGTTCCGCAGAGGCCAACCGTAGGACGGCTACGGTAAGTGGAGAGTGAAATATTGGCGTCTGTACTCCCCACGTGCTTGTAAAGATAGGTGACCGTACAGTGTAGGAAGAAGGTTGTTTCGTATAAAAGGATGCCGACTAGACAGTAGGCATCAGCCTTTCGCTGCGATGGGCAAAACTTCGGCGCAAACCACGCCGTGTCAGATGTATGAACTCGTACGCGCATTGTTAAACAGTCACGGGTCGATGCGCAAAGCAGGCTCTATGACACGGACGCAATGCGAAGAACAGCACCGCTACGTTTGATCCCCGCGATACAGACAAACGTCTCATGTTTGCCACGCATTAAACCGACGCCGTGCAGTAGCACTGGTGCGATCTACCACGTCTTACGCGGATTACATAGTAGTCCTTCTTTGCGTTCCGCAATGTTTACAATACTGTCCGGGAAATCAGCGCAAAGTTTTACACATCATCTTTTGCCATGAAGCGCCGACAAGATTCTGCGTGAAGCAGTACAGCCCAACATCACTGAACATAATGCTCAGTTTCTGAGAGGCGCATATTGCGCATGTTGCGCGTGCCGGTCTGCATTGCAGTGGCGCGAAACACGCCGGAAGGTATTTAAGGGTATGGACGAGCCAAGGTAAGCTGATCGGCGTGAGGCATGCTGCAGGTCGTCGTGTGAGTTGCAGTACGTAAGGTGACATGTGGCACTGCAGTGTACTGCATAATTCGCAGTACTAGCAGAATGTTTCAGTACGCAGTGAGCTGCGGGTGGTTGATGCAGGGGTTTGCTATACGCTGCAGTTCGAAAACGTGGTTTCGGAAGTCGGAGTCCATGCGAAAGACCGCCAAACTACAAGAATTACACGTTTTGAAATGCCACGGAAGTCAGTATTTCATGGCAATCGAAAATTTGCAATATGGGTGGAAGGTTTCCTACGCTACTGCGCCCGGTGTACATCTGCATTCACTTCCGGAAACACAGACGTCGACTCCCGCGGACTTCCCCGGCCGAACGGCGTCTAAAGGTGGACGCGTTGAGAGTGAGAATAGTGCAGACGCTCTCATCCTCGAAAGCTCTTCCTTGGTAGCTAGAACCGTTCAGACCCTCCGCGCAGCGACTGCAGAGTCGGGTACAGTCACGCAGGGGACAGGAGCACGTGGTGGTGAGGGGCGTCAAGAAGGCCCATCATCTGCGGTCGTCACACGAGCCGAGGAGGTATTTTTCCTGGGGCCAGGAGCAAAGTGCTCAGTTCTATTGGCCGTAAGTCCTTCAGCACGGGCATTTTCGCGCTAACGACGTCTTCCTGAGGGTCCTTGTATCTCTGGGAGAATGCCCGTGTGTTGTGGAGGTTGAACTCTTAGAAGAAAATGTTGAGTAGCTCAGATTGCAAAGTCCTAGGCCGCAGAATATTGTCGCAACTTGGGCCGTTGGGCTTCCCACGCTCATCGGACACGTCTATCACGACTTAGAAAAGCATCAAAGCGCACTCATAGATATTTCCAGAGTGAAGTTTCCGACGCAGTCCAGATGGTTCATGAACGGCGACGCGAAAATCTTAAACAGAGCAGTGACTCTATGGATCCATGACCAGCGGTGCGTGTCAGTAAGGTGTATGACGCCTAGCTTCTCAGCCGTCGCGATCTCGAAGCTCAGGACGCTCAGCACTTCCAGGAGGAATTAGGGCCGTAGAAAAATCTCGGCTATGTGTCCGTAGGGGCAATAGGCAGAAGGCCCCATTGCTGGCAGCAGAATGGCCTTCGACAATGTTTCGCCAGCTACCTTCTCAATTATGGCCTTCGGTTTCATGTCATTTGCGAGGCCGACAGGCTGCATGAAGCGAACGACTCTCACTGTGTAAGTGAAGAAGAATTTGTCCATGCAGCCCGGCCATGTCGAGGTGTTCTGCTCGGCCGTGTCGGAGATGGTTTCGGGATCTGGCATATCCCGTCCGTCCTTATGTTAGACAATGCTCACTCAAGGACGCTCGCGAGCGTACGATGTGCCGTCGTATTCCTCTTCCAGACTAAGGATAATTCGGCGGCAATAGAAGCCGTCTACTGTAGCACACCTCAGGCCGCCACGCAACACCGAGCCGTTCTTGATCGTCTCGTCAGCAATGTACGGTAGCATGGGGTTATTTCAAAGTTTCACACCGTGACTAGAATGACGCTAAGGTCGTAATTTCTAGCCGTACTCAGCTATGTGGGAATGGGGGCCGTCGATGATCGCGTTTGTACTTTCACGAAGGACTTGCCACGGCTGTATAGTCTCCCCAATATGAATGTACATCTCTGTGGACTCTTAGGCGGTGGTCGAGAAAAGCAAACAGGATATCGGCTCCTCTCCCACCTCCCTGACAGCTGCATCGTATTCCTCCCAATGAGGGGTCTCTGGCGGTTGGAAACGTTCAAAAGAAGGAGGCGTCTGGCCCGAGACTTCCCGGTGCAGGCGTTTATTGAGCGGCGACTCCAATTCAAAGGGCTGTGTGGCCGCATCGGGCCCGAACCTTGCAGTCGCCGCTGCCAGCTGCGGCTGCTACTTCAGATCCGCATCCGATAGTGGCTGTGCGGTCGGAGTGAGGACGTCGCTGGTCGATGTTTCGATGGGAGTTTTGTCGGTCACATTCGAGATGCGGCAGGTGTGAGGAAGGGCCGACGATGAGAATCAAGGAGAACGGATTCCGGAATGTGGAGGAGGAGGTGACAAGCTGTAATTCGTCTGCGGTGGAAGGTGTTTGTGTGACTGGAGAGAATGGAATCACGGACAGACGAAGCGCGTAGCGCAAGATGGGGAGTGACACAAGAGCGACACCAGATTGCACCCGCATCGTTGGCGGCAAATGGCTTGGCGCGCAGATAGACGCAGTTGTGACAGAACTGCAGCTGTAGAATTTCATGTTAGGGCACCATACGAACTTGAAGGGCCGTGGGGGGGGGGGGGGGAGTAATGATGGGGGCTAGGACCTGCTCGTGTAGAAAGACATGAGCAGATGGGCGTCCGAACTTTAATGTGAAGGACAATATCTATTATCCCATGTGCTTGCACGTGACCAGAGTCGAGCCCCATTCATTGGTGACAACCTTCCAGTATATATTGATGTTCGTTTACAAACCTCCTTCCGCTGCTACAGTGGCCCTACAGTTGCCATCTCAGCAAAGACCGATCCTACGCCTGACTACAATTCTTTCGCCCCCCGGCCACTTTATGACTTCTGGATGGTACCTGGCTCGCGCACTTACAGATAGTGTTTAATATTGTTTTCCTGCACGCTATTCAGTTAATTATGACCTTGTTCTTTGAAGCCGATCATGTCCCCATAGTTTGTGCGTAGCTCCTAGCCCTTAAGAATCTCCCACGTCGTAAGGATTGTAACAAATTCCAGTCAATGTACAGCTCTCTACACCACTTCCTCTCCATCCTCATAGCACTCCACGTTTCCATCTTGCGCTGTAGAAGTATCCCTGTATTGTCCATGCTCATCCACAGGCAAGTCCCGAGGGTTCTTTACAAACCTGGCCACAGAAAATGGTGCCGATACGCTGCAAACATTATGTATCGGGCCATCGCTGGACGCGGCGTGTCTATCGGCGAGAAGGAGTACACGTTTTAGCCGTTATTTGCGTACCCTAAAAATTCCACCTCCGTCGATCCTCTTCCTCACCTGTTTACGCTAACGCAAGTCGGCACACAGCAGCGTCACGTAGTAGGGTAGGATCGTCGCTCGGTTCTCGAAAACTTGGTCGGCAAATACCCTGAGTTCCACACTTTCATCCTTCACTGCGGTTGGACACATCGCCACATAGCACACCATCGCTTCGACAGCTCTCAATGTTGTTGGGTTTAGCGTATCCAGGAGGGCGTCGAATTTTCCTGGCCATTTATATACCGATGCTCGAGAATAGCGCCGGGACAGCATTGGATCCCTGTCGTAGCTCGCAATAAACCAGACTATGAAGTCCGCTAGACATTCATACCGGGGGCACCCGGCGGGAGCATCATTAGGTCCATACTTCCTGCCCGTAAACACATTCTGTTTGACGCTGGCCAAGTAGCTTTTGGCAAGCTCCACAACCCGTCCACAGCCACCTATGTCGCACGTGTTGCTCCGGACGCTTTCGTGAAACGCCTTACTCAAGCTCTGCAGATTTTATCTGACGCATTTGCCATTGTTGTCGCCACACACGACACGGCGGTATTTGTGAAGCCCTAGACATGCTTGTGCAGCCGCGTAATTTCTACCAGACAAACCCTCCACAAGGCGCTCTCGCGTCAATTACTGCGACACCACGTCCTTCATGTGGGTGATGCTCTTCTCCCCAGATCCAAGCACCTTCCAGTGGTTCCAATCGATATTTCTTCGCACCACCTCTTTGGGCTTCATCCGCGAGATGCTATCCATAGCATTCGATCGTGCTGCTTATGATGCCTGCCAATAACCGTTACTTTTATAGCATACCTGCGCGAACTGCACCTCGGACGGTACATTCCTCTCCCATAAGTGACCCGCCCATTGCGTGATCGAGGCGGGGGTGAACGTTTTTTGTTGCCGTCTTTTGGAGGTGATGATTGTGGGCTCAGATCTGCACCAGTAGCCGGTCTATCGCATTAAGAATGAGGTCCCTCTACAACTTTTTTTGGAGGGCACTGGCCCCGTCACTCCGCTTTCCATAGAGTTCCTGGCTGTACTGTTTCAGGCGCGAAATTCCTATGCCTAGCTGCAGACTTAGACAGAAAGTACTTCCGTGTCCGGTTTTGGCAGGCAGTGCGTCGAATACCGTGGCGAAGGCGTCGATGTCCTTGTTTGTGAAGATATCCAAAGCACAAATATCCGCACTCCGCCCGCTCCTCGTGTTGACCGAGGCGTCCACTAACAGGAACCCGAACGTACTTTTCAGGCACTCATCTCAGTCTTTAGCATGATGATTGACGAGGTCGCGACAAGTACAGCTGTGGGCACGGCAGTGCGACTTCATCTAAATGAGCTCTTCCAGCAGGAGCTCGTTCGAGGGACTCTCCCCGGGGAGCGACTCCTCCTGTAACTCCTCCGGCGGTCGCGACGAGACAGCGCGGCTGGCTGTTTTCGGTGCTTCGCGAAATGAATTTTCGGGCTGCGCCACAACTGATTCGGGATTCGACCAGAAAGCCTCAGTAGCTTGCCCCGTATGGATTGGTGCCACATCTTCCTCCCCTCCGTTATCACTACCCTGCTGGTCCAGCTTCATCTCCTCTTTCAGCCGAGAAGATAAAAATCGAGGAAGTTGGGCGGACAGTCCTCCACCGGGCGTGGCGGTCGACTGCGTCACCCGACGATAATTATGTCGCCTTGCGTCTTCTGAATCGATACCTGAAGGGCCTAGGTACACCTTGATATCCTCTCCACGGGTGGTGTCATCTTTGACGGCTTCACGTTAAAGCCCCAAGGCCTCTCCAGTGTCCTCATTCCAGTCGGCCAAGACCCTTGGCGGGCGGTCATCCTGCGAGCAGAACTGGTCTAGATATGGCGAGTCGCTGCGGTGCTTCAAATGTTGCAATCTTTTTTTTGCAACTGTAGCTTGCAAATCGCACAGAAGAAAGCTAGTACCCGCCCGAATCCCCGTTTCCTGCTCCGCAGATCGAACGAATGACACCGAAATAGTTATGCTCTCCGCCAGACTTACCACTCCACTCCTCCGCAGCGCGCTACTTTGAACGATTGGTGCAAAGCCGTCAGCGCCCGACCTCACAGCTACAAAGTGCTGAACGCGTTCAGAACATATATCCTAGGGTCGGACTAGCACCTCGCATTACGAAACTCACACTACCTTGGCCATCTTCGCGTCCGCCCGAGATAACAGCTGCACTGCAACCGCGAGACGATTTCCACTTGGAACCATCTCCTCCAAATCAAAGGCAGGTTTGCTGCCACGCCACGAGTGGCATACGCTGATCAGTAGAAATAAAATGAGGACCCGGAAGGTTCTGGGGCGGCCAGCCAAATAGATTCCCGTCAAAAACAGCTCCCGAACTTTGCTGACCTCGGACGGGGTGAGCATGGTGCAAAGAATGAGGCACATCCCGTAGTCCTTCTGGCTCAAGCCCGCGTCTACGATCTCCCCGATCCTCCTGTCTCTTCGCATCAGCAACACAATTGACATCGCTGCGGGCTCCATCTCTTGGATCTCCGCGATATCTATCTCAGCAGAGACAGGGTTGTCGCTCTCGATTGAAGTGCAAAAGTTGCTGACAAGCTTGCATTATCTGTTTTTACTTGCGGCAGTTTCCTGTATCGCCGTTGAGGCCTTATCATCTGCTGCAATGACAGACTACAGGAAGGCCAACATGTGCACCGTCATGATACCAAACTTCGCATTCCTTGTCGGTCAAGTGCGAAGAGCAATTAAGCCCGGAAAGGACACGTGAGCCATCTCGAATCGGCTGAGGTCAGTCAGAGGCACCGTCGCACTGTGGTGAGATGTGAAGGAAGGAGAGAAGACCGGGAATGGTAGAAATGGAAGGTGGGAGGAGGACAGCGTCGGGAGCAAAGGAGGACCGATCACTTGGATGGAAATACGGAGAGGAGAAAGAAGGATGGAGCAAAGAGAGCAGGGGTGACCATTTCGACATGTACGGTTGACGACGGTATGAGGCGTCTTCCTGCTGGAGCAGGTATTCGGGCTTTGTTTTGCGAACAGGGAGGGAAGCGAGGGAGTTCATTAGGCCTTCACTACCAGCCGCGCTTCTATCGCGTAAAAGCGGTTACGACCCATGCTGCCCTTCTCACAATATTTGGAAACGTAAGTGGAGTTGTCAGGGTCAGAAGGGGTGTGACTAGTGATAGGGGCTGGAATGTACTCCTGTGCAAGCATATGAGCAGACGCCAACCCCTGTCTTTAGTGAGACCCCCAAAATCAGAACTCTCTTTGCTTTCCAGAGTCCCCTGTTGCGAGCTCTCGACCCCTGTTTCCAGTCCTACAGTTTGATTTTTATGCTACTTCAAACGTCCACAGTCATCAGCAGCGTGCCCGGCACATTACAAGACCCGTATCTCACGGACTAGCCGGGACTTCTACTGCGTGTTTTACAGGAACTGCGACGGATCTTTTGAACTTGTGTTTCTCACTACATATTGGTCTGTCCTATGCTACCACCCGAGAAGCGCTACACTGCTGGCTCCGCCGGCCAGGAGGAAGAGAAAGAATGCTTTTCTTCGACGATATCATAAGCACACCAACGAGCCGCAGGATGACGATGATGTCGCCATGGCTGCGACTGTCGCTTTGACTGCACCGAACCGTCAGGCTCGTATAGCTCAGCGACATCCAGCTGGCAAAACCAAACCCCAGTTGCGCAACCCTAGACAGCTCCAATGCCGTCACTGTTTGGTCCAGAAGGTTAACCAGCCTATGGTGCACCTATTTTAACTACCCACGGTTCTTCGGCAATAGCTTCAGTTCCGCCATGGCGTGCTGCCAAGTAGATGCCTATTTTTCCTTTGTCTATTGGCTGTGCCCACAGTTCGAAAACAGCCACCTTCCCCTTCCGAACTGGAACCGTTTCCACACCGCCCGTCTGCACGTCTGACGATGCCGTTCCTGCACGGCTGCACATGTTTCAGGAAGCAGGGCAGACTCTTCATATGACCCCACGTCCTCCAGGTGCCTTGGTGGTGAGAGGCTTTTGCGCTCTGTCTCCGCCCATGCCGGGCGGGACCAGGGGTGAGACCCCCGCTGCAGCTCGCACACGACCAATCTCGCGTAAACAGATCGAAGAGCTTCAGATGGTGCTCATGGGGCGGCCGATCAAGGTCCAGGCATAGGGTCAAGAGATTGATGGCCTCAAGATAACTGTCAATGACTGCAAAGAGAAACTACGTCAAATGCGTGACGAGCACCTCAAGGTTGCGACTCACGACTCAGGCAACACTTTCCGAGTTCAAGCGAATTGAATCCGGGTTCAACGATGTCAAGCAGGAGAATAAGAGCCTACCGGTGGCTCGCGGCATTTCGGGACGCGTCTAGCAGGCCACACCGCGTGTTACACCCAGCCATGGTCAAGGTCGCAAGTGTATGACATAAGTGTGGGCAAAGTACATCCGTGTCGCGAAAACCGTCGAGAAGCATTCTGCAATGCTGCCACCGCGAGATTGCTGAGCTCGACCCAACAACATCTGTTCCAGTGCGGGGCTGAACGGGTGACGGTGAACCGTTCGAGGCCGGGGAAGTTTCCGTGAACGGCCTGGAGGGTGTCTCGCCAACTCCACGGATGGCTTTTGCAAATCGTAAGGAATACTATACGTGATCGTACTACGATGAGGCGGCGGCTCTCGTTGGTATGTTATGAGCAGACTTCGCACCGTGAACAGGTCATTCTTGTTTTGGCCGCCGAATCATGCCTCGAGTGCGAGGGGACCGTTCCAACATACAGTGCTCTATTTATAAGGATGAAGCAGACAGTCTCTGACGTGATGACCGCAGGTAAGAGGAATACTAAGGATAAGCTGTTACAGTACCTTACGTATTTCTTCCTCATGTCGCGGAAAACCAGGTTCGTATCAGACCGCGAGACGGCGGGGCACTCGAAACGACAACTTGAAGCGCGGATGAGGCTAATGAGCCCAGAGGAGATCGGAGAGACTCCGGGCTTCACATCCTGAAGACTCACCAAGTTCGAAGATCCGGCATATGCTGATTACTCTGTGCAAAGTGAGGTGTTTGATGTTGAGAACGGTGAAGCATTGTCCGGAACCTCTTTCCAGACACATCCCCTCGACGAGTTTCACTAGTACGTAAGTGAACTGGACGGGACGACCGCGTACGGGTCCATCATTTAACCTGCTCGCCTCGAAGCGTAGCTGTCAACAATAGTATCCTTCCTGCAGCATACTGAAGGTCGTGAGGGCCAGCGCCAACGCACTCACAGCTGGACATTCTCCAAGGACCTGTCCTTAGCAACCTAGCAGATACTAGGGACGGTTTACATCGTGTTATGCCGTATTGTTCCGCAAGAGGTGTTCCCGCCTCGTTCTACGATTTCGGGGGCGTCGTCTGACGCATAAAATGAAGGGACTGACCAGTCTGGCGAGAAGGATGGCGAGATTCTCATTGCAGGCGCCCCTCGAGTAGTTACAAACGTGGTGAAAGTTTGTTTTGAGAGTAAGATTTATGTGGCGGTGAGGTAGACCTGGGCTTCGGACAACATCTTGATTATGGGCGGCAGTCTTGTTCACTATTCCGTTGTACGTGGAGATTCACGTGAAGGACCGCATGAAATTTGCAATGGCGGGTCTGGTCTGACACGCATTCCGGCTACGATTCCGGATCACTCCTCGCGCGCTTTTCTTGCAGTAGAGGACGAGTACCAATCTGCGCACAGACCAGAGGGAGGGTAGCAAATAGCACTCGTATGTTGGTAGCGCAATAGTGAGATTGTAGTCTTCATGTATTTAATAGCAGTAAGGAGAGGGTGGCGTAGGGGTCAGATGGGAGGGTTACGGTATAACTGGCAGTGCATGAGGGTCTCTGTGAAACCTTCTTATGTAGAAGCGCTCGTAGATCCAGTGGAGCTGAGGGGTGAATGAAAGGGGGGATGTGGAAATTTAACCCCACCACGTCAGCTATCCTAGTCATAGCAGAGGCCTTGCGCAGGCCGAACGGGGGAGAAGTAAGAGCCTGATGCTCTCGGTTCTGCATCTTCATTGAATGGACGGGAAGTTCTGTGTGATTTACATTTTCGTCTGTACAACACCGCATGGAAACGCATTCCAGCCTGTTGTGCACACCGTCGATTGGTGCAATACACTGGAAGTACCCGATGAAGGCGTAATTGTTAGGCCGCGATGTATCACGGTGTTCTATACGGAAGAGAGAAAGAAACTGGGCTACCCATACAGTGTCTGTGTGATCTTCGTCGTCAGCGGCCAGCAGCATAAAGTTGAATTGCTGCTGATCCGTCGTGCCGGAGCTGCTGTTTGCATAAACCGTCGAAATTTCGTGTTTCTGCATTAGACAAGTGGTATAACATTGCGACATGGAACATAGTTGGTGGTAGAAGATCAGAAGCGGCCAATAACGTAGGCAGCATCATGACAGTAATTCGGAGAGTGTCACGTCTGTCCATAAAGTGATGTTGGAGAAGCCCAGCACGGACAAGGTCCAGCAGCACTGTCATGTTCTGATATCTGTGCTGAACAATGAGGTCAATGGCGATAACGGAAGCTTCTTCCCGTAGTAAGTGGAGCATGGCGGCGGTGCGGCGACCTTGTTCGTTTTTGAGAAGCGGCACGGAGAGGGTTCTGAACTGAGCGAGTTCGCGGGCGTACATTCTGACGCATTCCCTAGCGACACATCCCTTGCCGGTCCTTTCTATTTATATGCGGGGTTTAGACGCGACGCAGATGTGAGACAGCGACAACTTCATTTCAAAGACCAGCAAGGTTTTGGGAGTGCTCGATTTGGCAAACTATTTCGCCCATGGCTATTTCCCTCCGCTTGGAGGTGCGGTGGTAGTCTTGCTTGAACGCGTTTCGATCGTGTTCATAAACGTCTGCATCTATTCGTTTTGGGCCCCAAAAATTGCGGATATCATTGGCAAGGTCCGAGAGGAGACGAAACTTGAGGGGTTGGAGCCCGGTCGGGTGATGTTCCCCAAAGGTATGGAGCATGGAGGTTTTAAAGTCATTCACACGCTCCTCTAGATTTTGAACCTCGACGAGGCTGGAGTGCTTTTCTGTTCCCAGTCTCCAGGTGAGTATTACAACGTCTGGGTAATGAGCACAAATCGATGCGAGGCGCGTAGAGTCAGCTTCATCACAGCAACGGTTCTCAATTCATGCAATTATAGAAAAGACTACATCAATGAATTTATAGTGTCTGGATTCCAGCGTACCGCGGACTCCTCCAATTGTGCGGAGTCCACTGGAGCGACTACCTTTTTTGGAAGCAGAGAAGTCGACGAGTAGGACGAGAATGTAGAAGCTACTCTGAATGGCAGCCAGAACTGAAATGACTCCCCAAATGAAAGCAGTGCGTATGGTTCTGAATTGCTTCCGACCGTTGCTGGCGGAACCTTACTTTGTGAACAGGACAACAGAGGAGAGCCTAAGAAATGTGCAAGTCTAGATTCGCATGGACATTTTGAGGTGGGAACTGTCCAGCGGTTCAAAACCGAAAATGGGGTGCATGTCGAGACGAGAATTCGATGAAAATAGGGGGCATGTATCCAAAATAGATTGCAACCTCTGGAGGGACGAGGTGATGAGGGTTTGTTCCGTCTGTACGGTGGCAACTTCCGTTTGAGGCGGCTTCCCCACCAATTCATAAGTAGCGGCGTCGGCGTCGACGGCGGGCACTTCTCAGCGAAGATGGATAGTGGATTGCGTGGTGCGCTGTGGAAATCAAGTGGATGAGGCGAGGTGACTTTAAGGTACTTTGCGATAGTGGCAGGGCTGGCCTTCTTTTTGCCTGAGCGGGCGTCAATGATGCCCTCCGCCGCGGATTATATCGCAACAATTGCTGGCGAGAATACGATGATATTCCCAGATACAATGGAAGGCATCTGAACATGTGAAGCCGACGAGGCCTCTATCTTATAGTGATGATAGCAGAGAGTACAGCGTAGACTGTAGTGTGGAGGTTCGGGTGTGTAGTGCGCGAGTAGTGGGAGAAGCGGGGATGACGTGAAAGTCTCTGTAGTCCACCGTGGGCAAGAGCTGAGGATGAAGATGGCCGAAGACGTTGTGCCGAGACATTATGTAGCGTCGATGGATAGTAGCAGGGAAGCTGAGCAGGGTGAGACGCACCGGGTATGCATTGAGAGCGCTATTCTTAACTGTAGTAGCAGGTTTGTGCGTATAGATCGGCATGCAATCTAAAAATGAGTGGGTCCCCGACGTCTCGGCGTCCCAAATAATATCCTCTAGCTCGCTACTCATGACTTCTTCCCTGAGGTCTGGACAAACTTGGCGGTGCACGTCAGTTTGTAGGTGTAGTGCGAAGGTATGTGGTTCCTTCTGCGGGGGGTCACGACAAAGGTGATAATAGCGAGACTCTGTATTACATTGCGCTATTACCTTTTGCAGCATTTCGACAGGATCCGAAAGTAGGCAGTTCCGGAGGAACTACCGCTGTGGTCCGCAACACGAGTTTCGTAGGAGCCCTGATGATGAAGCTCCGTCACTACAACAGCAATTGTGGTGGAGCGATACTCTCTTGAGGAGCGAACGCAGTCTCCGAAGCGCGCGAGAGCGAAGTTGGGATCCCTCAGGATAGAGGTGATCGCATCAACAGTGTGCGGACCTACATACCTCTCCACTTCGGCGAGATAAACCGCAATAGATTGTATGAAGAGGTCGGTCTTACCCATGGTTGCCTCGGCACCGTAGTGACACGAAAATGGAAGCGCAGGAAGTAGCGGCGCCGGAGCCTGATCAGAACGGATGTTGTCCTCGTAGTGAAAAGGAGGCTATAGCCCGGGTGAACTTTGCACCGAAGAAGGGACGAGTTTGGCCGATGGCTATGTTCAGAAATGATACTGTCGGTCGTGCTTGTAAAAGGATTACGCTTGGGAAGACGAAAAGAGGCACTGCCAAAACTTTCAGCGAACATCGAACAAGGACAAAGAGGACTGCAAGGAGAAGGGTTAGCGGGCGAAGTGGGAGAACGGAGGGTTACGAGGTATCGACAGGGGGGGCTCTCGTCTGGTACTTACTAAGTAGGAGCCGATAGGTCCACTCTTGAGCACTCTCGTGTCTACGAAGCCTGGCACAAGTCCCATGCACGTGGGAGTGCTTCCGGTGGATGATGGGCCTGCCATTCGACACAGACGAACGCTGTTCGCTGTGTGGACAGGAGAGTACCACGCACGCGTTGACGGGTACTACTGTACAGCGGGAAGCTGCGATCGAAATGCAGAGGTACAGTAATACTCGAAATTGAAAAATTCTCAAACTTCCATACGGTTTAGGGTAGTTTCTAGGCACGGCTGCGACATTATGGAACGCAGGAGCCTGCCACAGCTCGCATTGAAGCCGCAGCTGCGCGGGACGCCACCTCGTCAAATTCGCGACAGTAGATGGACGTCAGCGAAAGTTACCATGCGGCTTTTTTTTGTTTCCTTGTGATGCGATAGCGTGCGCAGGTAAATAACGCGACTTTGATTCGGTATTCGCACGGAAGCCGAGATGCTGGGCGAGATAGGCAACCTTTCCAGTCACGTGCGAGTTCTGGATCCAAATGGAGATTGACCAGGATACATGGTCTGGTTGAAAAGTGGCAGGACATGGGGTACGAGATGCGATACGGGAGGTGCCCACCACCTCACACGTAGAAGGTGAGGGAGCTGGGGTAATGGTTGGATGTGGTGATCTGAACTGGAACAGAGGCTGGGCGGGACTTCTGGCGTCATTGAAAAGTGGCGATACATATGGTGCGCGAGGCGATGCGGGGAGTGCGGACAGTTGGAAGTGGAATGGATCGGGGAGCGGAGTTGAAGGTGAGGTGTGCCGATGCAAATTGGAACGGATGCCGGACGGGACATGTGACGTCGTTAGAGTGTGGCAAGACATTGGGTGCGCAAAGCAGTATTTGGAGTGCGGGCCATTAGAGGTTGAGTGAGTGAGGGAGTGGGGATGAAGGCGAGGTACGATGGTACGAGTTGGAACGGCATCTGGGCGGGATATGTGGCGTTATTGAAGGATAGCAGACATAGTGT
Source organism: Endocladia muricata (assembly GCA_032356245.1). Taxonomy (NCBI): domain Eukaryota; phylum Rhodophyta; class Florideophyceae; order Gigartinales; family Endocladiaceae; genus Endocladia; species Endocladia muricata. The sequence continues at coordinate 24,242 of JAUKWC010070383.1, forward strand.
GTACGATGTGATGTAGATCTTGACGTTCAGCGAAGCTGGAGAAGGTGACGAAGCGAGTGTGATGGTGGGTTGTGGTGGTACAAACTGGAACGAGAGCTGGGCAGGATGCGTGGAGTGGTCGGAGAGCGGCAAAATATGGAAGGTAGGATCTGGTGCCAAGGGTGTTGGTCGTTGGGACAGGAGGGGGGAGGATACTGGAGATGGAAGTCCAGCGTAACGATGGTGACATAGGCACGTCCTTATACCGTAGAGTAGGTCCATATATTTCAGTAGGAAAATCTTGTGAAATCAGACCGGACGTCTAACGCACCAGTGGACGTCTGGGCTAATTTTATGAAGTTCAATACACAGATGTTTCTGCAGATGTAACTACAAAGAGTGCAGTCATTGTGTAGTAAAATCAAGCATGGACTTTCACACGTCGCAGCACGCAATCCGGTATAACTGCCCCGGGACTTCCACTGGCCGTAGTACATCGGCTAATATTACTAGACCCAGACGTCCACCTAAGGGAGTCTGGGTCTAGTACTACTAGATCTGTAAACGCGGAATGGCGAGGAAGCCACGATTATTTCTAGACCTCGTGATGCACCTGGTGGATATCTGCATCCATTTTCGGAAACACAGACCAGTCCATTTCATTCGTCGTTTTGGTGCGCTCTGGCTATTGGGTTATTGCCTATTGTGGTAGGATTGCAGCGCACGTGTTCCAGAACTCCAGTTCAGCTACGGACTACGTCCTTTGCGTGCCTCTTGGTCATTCCGGAGCTGGGTACTTCTATCGCTGTTGGTGGTGCACTACCTCAGCTTGAGATTAAGAAGACTTTTCACCATCTTTATCGGTTGCGCAACTTTCCGCAACAGTCGCACACGAGTGTATGGATAGAGCACCAGTCTTCACCGACGTCTCTGCAGAGCACTCCATTTCAGAGAGTCTCTGTATTCGCGCCCGCTGGAAGCACGCCGCCTGATTACATCCATTCATCCGTATATTATTAGTTCGATTGGATGCTATCAACAAACTCGCCTCAGCTATGTCCTTAGTGCTACACCACCGTGTGTAATACTACTGCCTTTTGTTGACTGTTGTCCGGATACTCACCGCTCGTTGGGATCGTTTACTTCACTTGAGATATCACTGACTCTAATTCCCCGGGTTCAGCAATACGCTTCCCGGAAAGGTTGGTCTCTAGGAGGCCAGGCTCTCACCTGCCTACAACCTCACAGTGTAGAATACTACGATGGTCGCTTGAAGACTCTCACCCCCCCCCCTCCCCTCCCCTAGCACTACACTGAGGCAGCGCCCTATAGTTGGCATGAGACCAGCTTCCCATGCTTCAAGCTAGAACTGCAACCATGTAGAAGGAAGCAACGATAGATTCATTAATCATGTATTGCAAATTGAGCTATGTCATTGAGAGATGCAGTTTCAGATTTTCGAAGTTCACCTTACTTTGGTACAGGACGACGCCATTTTCTCATCACTTGCTTCCTCGTCTTCGCTCGAACTACTACCATAATGTACAACGGCATTGCGCCGCTTTTGGGTGTACTCCAGATTCTCTTGCAGATAGTATCTTTGACTTACCATGCCCAGCACATTTGGGAGCCATCATTCGACACTGTTTCTTTTATACCACTTCCAGTGGTGACAACGCCCCTCCACCCGTCCGTACACATTAAAACCGCCCCACCCGAGCTCCTCACCATACATAACTCTAATACGCATTTCTTTTGTCCACCATACACCACAAGCTGACTTCCATAAGTAACATGATAAATCGTTGCGGTAAATGTCCCGTTCATGAGACAAGTCCGGTTTTCTGACCCACATGTTTTCCAATTCTAGCCCCTGGAGATCTTCTAGTACTTATTCTGACCCAAATCGAGGTTTTGACTGCCATCTTTGGCCCCTCGTTTCCTTCCATTACAATCACCAGAGATCCCCCGAATATCTCGCACAATGAAAAGGCATACTTACACTTGAAATACTCTGCACCCGTTCATGTTTCAGGTGCAGATAGTTTTCAGAGAACAGCCCAGGCCGATAGTACTGGCGGGACTAAGTAGTGACTCCAAGCTCTGCTCGTCAGCATGCAGGGCCAGGCCGATGGCTCTGCTACCCCTGTTAAATCGTCCCTGTTCAAACAGAAGTGCGAACGTTTTTCTGGAATCATCAAGGAGTTTAGGTTCAGGGGGAGTTTTGACGCAGTGATTCAACTGCTTTTCGAGATGCACCTACGCAGCTGAATATGTTCGGGTCCCAGCTGTACTGCAATGAATGAATTGCATGTAGAATATGAGCATGCTGATCGATGATAGTGGTGTCCTCATTTTGCGACAAAACAGAGTGCAATGCTCAAGTCGTTCACTCTTCTGTGAATTGCTGCCTGTGAGTGATCTTGCTGCCTGCCACTCATCGTCATAGTTAAGTCTTTGTGTGCAGGACTAACCAGGGTACCGTAGATTCCCAGATAATACTCACGTCGTTACACACAAGTTTCGAGGCGTAGAGTAGATTTAAAAAATGTACAATTAAGATTTCGGTAACAAATTCTGGAACTGCAGCAGGCAATTTCTCAAGAGGTACTTGCAGAATTCGTCCAGCCGTGTAATCCCAGGACTGTATTAGTAATTCAATTCGAATGAGATCATGTATCGGGTCGAATTCACTTCCACACTTCGTAGCCATCCAACGTGCAGTACTCCCGTTCCCCCCCCCCCAACGTATAGTTTTCTGGGCCCAGCGTGGCACCTCCTTTCGTCAACGGACATGCTCAGCCACCTCGTCGTTTTGCTGACGGCAACGAATATTTAGCAACAACTTCTCTGCTGCGCTCTATGTCCTCTACTTACGCCACCAACGTCTTGTGGAAACCCCCTCTCCTTCGATCCTCCCGCCTCGGGTTCTTCCTTCACGTCAGGAACACCACCCGCTCCCCTTCTCAACGCGTCCTCATACATTTTCCAGCTTTTTATCCCCTTCCTTCTCCCTGATCCACCCCCCTCTACAACTGTCCACTCCCTACCCACACCTTTCCGCCGTTTCCGTTCCTCCCCCTCACTCCCCCCACCCGCTAACTCGTTTTGAACCATGACGCTCGCTGCAACGGAGGTTTCTGCGCCGACCGCGACGGACCCGACTGTACGCGAGTGCGCCTGGGCGTCCAATTTCCGCGGTGATGTGCCGCACGTCGGTCAGCCCGCGCTCACTTCATTGTACGCCCTGTTGCAGCGCTCAGCCACCGCGCATCCTGCACGCCCCTGCCTGGGCTGGCGCGCCAACCCCACCGAGGATGCTCCGTTTGACTCTTGGGAATATGCCAAGGTCATCGAGATGTGCGATGCTCTGGGGCATGCCATGGTGGCCAGGGGGCTCGTCAAAGGCGATCGCGTCGGTATGTACGCGCGTAACTGCCCGCAATGGACGCTGCTTCAGTATGCCGCACTGTCGCAGGGCTTGGTTGTTGTGCCGATTTATGATACTCTGGGGCCCAATATTGTCGAGTATGTGTGCAACCATGCGTCGGTCAAGTTGGTGTGTGTGTCCGCCGCCAATTACGCAAAGTTGGCGTCGGTGCGCGATGCAGGCAAAGTGCAGACCGTGGAGAGTGTGGTGGTGATGAGTGATCGCGATATCGTGTCGGATGCGCAAGTGGATGCGTGTCTTGGTGGGGAAGGCGTTGTCGATATCTTGTCGTTTTTGGATACCGGCATGAAAAGTGTCACGGATGCCGTGCATGCGCCCCCATCTGTCACGCTGGGCGACCTTATGGTAATCATGTACACCTCGGGCACGACGGGCAATCCCAAGGGCGTGCAACTGACACACCGCGCTGTGCTGAGCAGCGTGTCGTCGGGTTATATGTTTTTCGAAAGGTGGGACCAGAGATTTACCCAGGAAGACGTCTACCTGAGCTACCTGCCACTTTCGCATATCTTTGAGCAGCAGGCACAGGCCCTTATCCTGGGCATGGGCGGGAAAGTAGCCTTCTATTCGGGGGATATCAAGCTGCTGCTCAGCGACATGGAGACGGTTCAGCCTACTGTGTTTACTGGTGTGCCTCGTGTGTTCGCGCGCTTCCAGCAGCGTATTGAGGAAAACGTGGAGGGTGCGTCCGTGATCCAGAGAACATTGTTTGGATGGGCCTACGGTCGTCAGCTACGCGCGGAGCAGAATCCAGGCGAGGTGGCACGATCTGGATTGTGGGATTCCCTCGTCTTTAAAAAGGTGCGAGGGAAGCTACTACCGAGAGGGCGCCTTGTTATAACAGGATCAGCCCCCATGTCGCCGCAGACCAATGACTTTTTAAAGATATGCTTGAACTGCCCAGTTGTCCAGGGCTACGGGCTGACAGAGACAGTGGGCGGTATGGTATGTTCGGTGCCGGGCGCGTCCAAGTCTGGGACGTGCGGAGGACCGCTACCGGGTGTTTTGATCAAGCTGAGGGATTTGCCAGCGATGGGGTACACAAATGCGGATAAGCCCCATCCACGAGGTGAGATTTGCGTCAAGGGCGACATTGTTTCGACGGGATATTATGGAAACGAAGAAGCTACTAAGGAAGCATTTGATGAGGATGGCTTCTTTTGTACTGGGGATGTTGGCGAGTGGCTTACTGATGGGTCGCTCCAAATTATTGACCGTGCTAAGAATCTTTTCAAACTCGCCCATGGAGAGTATGTGTCGCCTGAAGCGCTCGAGCAGGAATATGGTAAGGCCAAGCTTGTCGGGCAGATTTTCGTCTACGGGAACTCATTGCACGCCTCCTTGTTGGCTGTGGTGGTGCCAGATATACCAGCTGCCAAGGCCTGGGGCACCACTCATAGCTTGACCACTTTGGAAAGCATTGTTGCTGCTCCACAGTTCAAGGAGGATCTTCTTGGGCAGTTGGAAGAGTTTCGCGTCAAATCGCACTTTAAGAAGTATGAGGCGATCAAAGATGTCATTATCGAAGTCAACGACCTGGATGATATGGGCCAGGGCTTTACAGTAGAGAACAATTTGATGACACCTTCATTTAAGTTGAAGAGACCCCAATTGAAGAAGAAGTATGGCGAAGCGTTGGATGCGTTGTATAAATAACTCGATTCGGGAAATGTGGCATGTGGGCACCTTGCACTCTTTCTCTAGCAAATGCAACGAGTGTCGATAGAGTTTTCATATAAAGCGTTGATCTGAGGATTACAGAAAAAATAAATTCTACTCACTATTATTCATTCTGCCGTAAGTTGGGAATAGTGTAAGGCAATACTTTCGACACCCGGTTTGCAGCAATAGCGAGCAAATCGTTGTTATCGAGTGCAAGGTAACACAGACGAAAAAGGTGAAACATATTTGCACCGAGGCAGAAAGAAAATTTGAACTACGTTTGTACTATTGAGCACGGACAGTGAAAGGGCTGCGTGTGGGCATCGAAGCGCCTCATCTGATGTTGACGCAGATCGAAAAGGTGTTTGGCGAGAGCAGCCCCGCCAAGTTTGGAACAAGTTGCAGTGGAGGGGAAAGTTGCGCACCAGATAGTTGCGTACCAGAAAGTTGAGCAGCAGAAACAGTTGAATGAATCCTGTCGCAATATCGCCCAAATTGTACGTTATCAATAGCAGGACTGTATCAAGTACGATATGAAGCGTTTCAAGTGTGATAAACAAGTAGTGGGTGGGTTATCTTCACGGGTGCGAGCAAGCGGATGACGGTGTGAGTCCCGTCTCATTGCTGTTCGACATGCAACAGAGTCGTTGTTTTTCTGGAAACCCTCAAATGATACGTACAGTATAGGCCAAGACGGGCACGAACAGGGTCTCGATAAAAATCTGCGCTGCAATTTAAAAACTGCGGGCTTCTTGACACATTCAGGCCACTCTGGCCTCGTGCACTCCGCTCCACTAAATTCACTACCGCGTCCGTACCTGTTCATTCTTTTCTTTCCCTTGTGCCAGTTCTATTACCCTACGCGCTGCGTGGCGTCGCTGCTTTTGCGTGCCTGGACGCTTACGCTCTGTGATGGAAGGCGAGGAATTTCGCGCTCCATTCGAGCCCGAGAAGATCCAGGACGGCAGTGCAGGGTGCGTCACAAGCTATTGCGTCAGCCCAACGAATGGCCGATTGGAGTGGCTGCAGGCTCGCATCACGTCGGCCCATCTCAACGCGGGATCCCCGTTGACCGAAGAAATGTCAGATTTCCTACTTGCGGGCGACAAGAACCCGATGGACAAGCCAGCATTGATCATGCATCAGAGTCTGGGAGGAAAGGGCGACGAATTTTACAACGTATTTCTGGAGGGCCGGTCGTTTGATCGCGAAACTTTCGATAACGAGATCGAAAGCACAATCTACTACGCCATCAAAGACCAGCCCGCTACTGCGCCGCCCGCAGTCGTCACTATTAAGTTCATTTTTAAGAATACTACCGTTACTAGACCTTACAAGTTGGCATACCAGGTCGAATTGCCCGGCGGCGACGTCATTGAAAACGAGGTAGCAAACGTTTAGACTCCCTGCTATAGATATCTGGTCTAGTTTGTTGGCGGTGAAAGACAGAACGATAGGAGCTGAGTCGATCAATTCCGGCATGACAGGGGTTGGTTTCGTGGACTGTCTGGAAGACTTATTTCAGTATGGCTTTACAGCGATCATGCTCACAACGTTCAAACGCTCGCCTTCTCTGATCCACGTCGGAGTGCGCGAACCAGCTTATAACGCCTGGTCTCCCTCTACTTCAGTATCCTTCGTCGTGTGGTACCAGCTTTCTCTGCGGCGAAAGTTTCTATTCTGCAGCTGTATGTGCGGATACGCAAAAATTGTTCAGTCGATGGCAAAAGCGGATTTCACAAAAGATCGTGCTGAAAGACGGCGCCGGGAAACCGGCGCATGACCATAAGCTTTGGCCAAGGCTGCTGTCACTGCTCGGTAATTTTGCAGTTAACTAGGCCGGCCCGGTCTCTGCGTATATATCAATCGTAAAATGAACAACCTATTACCCGCTGGCGTTTTCTTTCTTATCCACTTGGCGGTGAGAAAGAGAATGCGTCAGTCTTTTGAAAGCCTGGCCACCCCCTAGGTCAACAGCTCCGACTCTACAGCACGGACTTAAGTTGGCGCGCATTGTACATTCATATGATTCACGCCTAGCATTAGTCAGGAGTTCGAGTTCGTCATGGGCGTGCTCCCACGCCCAGCGCTGTCATCATCCCCGCTCAAATCGCGAAAGAGTGGCAAATCATTTCTCCCGACAGTTTTCTCCCTTGCTGTTATCCTCATTCTGCTTCGGAGACCACCACAACAGTCGGTTCCCGCCCCAACGTTATCCCAGCCCTCTCTTTTCCTAGCACACGAGTCTTCCGCATTGTATGCCAGGAAAAGAGAGTATGAGTCGTATCAGTGGGGAACAACTTGCAGCTCTGCGGCAAAAAAACACTTTTGGTCTCGTTTCAACAGATCCCATTATCCCCTCGGTATCGCGCGACTGCCTAAGAGCGTAGATGAGAGTATGAACAGAATGTTCCTTTCAGCTGTCCCCCATGAGGTTGGCGACGGGCTTGGGCACCGGATATGCATTCTCAACTACGAACTCCACATGGCGTTTACGTTAGGGCTCACATACTCGCATCGCGTGAGTCAGTACGGCAGCATTACGAAAAGTGATCCGCTGGCAGTTGAGAGACTGTTTGGATGGAGCAACAACGAAATCACACGCGATGAGGTGTTGGAGAAGGGCTGTGCAGAAGTTACATACGTGAATGATACCTGCGAGATTCCAAATCCAAATATTGTTTGTAATCGCGTCAGAACACGAGCGAAGGGAGGATTGTTCGATCAAACTGTCTTTATACCCGACGAACTCGCAGAATGCTTTTTGCAGAGGGGACCGCAAGAAAGAGAGCTCGATAATATATGCTATCCGCTCGTGCAAAGCTTTCTCGCCGCATACTCGGAACCCAATACCCTCTTTCAGATGCATCCAAACTTATGCTTCCATGAGTATTTGTATACCAACTTCAGTCAGACTGCTGGGTGGCTGAGAGAGAAGTACTGGAGCGGAAATTTCCATACAACCACTGAAGGTCACAACTTACTCTACAAAGAGCTCCGGTCGACGGACAATCTCTCGCATTCGACAAAAGAGATACTAACGTCAGCTTTAGTACACAATCAGCAGGTCAATGATCCATCTACCGTTGTCCGAATACGTGACCTGTCGCTGGAAAAGCAGCGGATCCACATCGCCCTACACATCCGTCGAGGGGATTTCTTCAACTACACTAACCGCGTCCTGATCCCAGACTGGACGTATGTAGACGTTGTGAGCCGCATTAAGGTTGCCCTGGATGAAATAATGGATGAAAACGTTCCGATCACAGTCCAAGTTTTCTCAGAGGGCGTGCCAGCGGCCAACAAAAGACTGAAAGACAATCATGATATCTCCTCCATGGACAAGATCTACGTCAACGAGTTTGGTCAAAGCATGCCACCCGACCACTGGGACAAGCTGATGAGAGCAAGCCCGCGATTCAATGCGCGGTACGGCGTTGGGCGTGGCTTCAGACGGCCCGATGTGACGGTGAAGATGAATATTGCGACAGATACGATTCGGGCGCTGCACGATATGCTCGCGTCAGATTTTTTTGTAGGAAGCATCAGCGGATTAAGCATGCAGGTTGTGCGGAACATCGGGAGGGGTGTGAAGCTGCTTCCAGTTCATGAGTCTGAGCTTGTTGAGGATGAGTTCATGGTGCCGTTTGACTATGCACGAAACAATATTGCTTCATTCTTAAATGAGACGATGCTGTACAAGAAGATAGCAGAGTATGCTAGGAAAAACCGGTTGGCGTGTAGCGTTTGGTGAAAAAAATTAGGACTGGTATAAATGTGACGGTAACTTTGGAGGGAAGCTGACGAACTATATGTCGAGCTCTACCAGAAATCTTCATTATGCTCTCCTGTGGTGCTCATGAGTGTACTAAATGGCCTGTGGTTGTCAGCGTTTGGATGATGTATTGCTGTCTCCCTCGCTCCGCGTGGACCCTCGCTACACTTTCAGGAGCGAAAAAGACCGTGTAGGTAGCCTAGCTCATTGAGCCGACCAACCTGCCGTGATCTCGACCGTAGCTAGCTCTAGACAACGCTTTAACAAAGAGTCTTGTCGTACTCAGAAATGCAGGTCGAGAGGTAAATACACTCACACAACCTTTTCGTTTTCAAAGTCATCCTCCACACACAAAAGGCCGCCGCAAACGTAAACTGATTCGAGTCTGAAAGCAAGCAGCCCGATCACAGCACACCAGCTGTACAACTCAACGAAGTATACGTGATAAACGGTCTATCGTGGCAAAACTTCTCCTGCCGATAAACCTTCCGCCTTCTCAGCTTGGTTATGGAAAACGTATGTGTAGTACTGTACTGTACTTGACTTTGTGCGTACATAGTACTTCATTGCTGGCAGAAGCCACGTGTTTCTGTTTCACGTGACCGCGAAATTTGCTCAATTTCTGCTCCATCTCCACACAATCTCCCCGTGACATTGCATCTCCGCATCACCATTCCCCCTCATTCTTTATCTCCTTCCCTCCTTTTCCTCTCGACTATTCCTTCCCCTCCCCCCCCTTCACGTCCACCGTCGGCTCCATCTCCGCACCGCCCCACATCCGCCCTCGCCTCTCCCCACTTCGCCCCTCGTCCCCAACTGTCCGCCGTCTCGTCTCCTTCACGCCCACTCTGCCAGCCAGG
>JAUKWC010070494.1:0-33930 GCA_032356245.1 Endocladia muricata
CAATCTGATTGTACGTAGATCCCTGGAGTGTGTAGTTGAAATTCATATGATATGACAGAACGTAAACAATCTTTTCTCCATGGGTGGCCTCCGAATCTTGTGCACCATCTGATGGTGCACCTTCGCTTTCGTTTGGATTACTGGGAGGTTCATCACCCTCCACAGATGATGTACCTTGTCGAACGAGCTTCAATTCGTCTAGTCCTGAAGACACAATTGACTCGACGCGAGACGGCATTGAGGAGTTGTTTCGGAATGATTGGGCTTTTGCAGGAAGGTCAGATTCTTCATATTGACCAAATGATGGAAATTGCTCCAGTGGGACAACTGGGCCGCGAACAACGCCATCACGAGTCACGTACAATCCCTTCGCAGCAAACAGCTTCCTGCTATACTCGGTGACTTCGAAAGGCACAAACCCTTTCCTTCCTGAGTTTCCAGTCGGGGCGCTTTTCTCATGACCATTTGAATAGCGAGAGCCAGGGGATAAGGTGTCGCTTACAAGGACGGGAAAGGGATTTTGTAATTTATCTTCACCTTTTGGGAACTCTGCCTTAGATTCGGCAATTTGTGCATCAGTTAAAAAAGCCTCCGGTAACGGTGCGGGCGAGGTATATTTCCACGTCCCATTCGCAAAAACAATGAGGGTGATTGTCACGATGACGGCCAGAGCGACAAAAAAGGCAAAGAATGACACAAGATGGTTGACTTGCCGAGAGGAGATGACCTCAAGCTTGGTGTATTTCTTCTCCGCGCGAGACAAGAGCGCGCTGACGATCTTCGACGTAGACACAGCTTCCTCATTATCGGTAGAGTCGGCAGCCTTCGGGGTCTTGAACCCAAAATGCATACCTGATCGATTCAACTCGTATTTTCCTTCAGTGTCTTCGAGATCACCTTCTTTCTTCTCCGCCTGGGTTTCCCTGTAAGATCCATTATCTTGTCTAAGATCATCGTCATCCACAGGGCCAGGGCTCCGGGGCATCCGCACACTAACCGGCTCAACGGTGTCCTCTTCGCTTGCCATCGATACGCTATCGCCCTCTACAGCCCTCCTGTCTGCGTGTTCCGAGGGAGTCATCGGCACAATGACATCAGAGAAGCCGAAGCCCATGCGTCCGTCCGCAAGTGCAGTAGCTGCAGCAATGGCGGCGTGGCGGTCGGCCTGGTGCTTCGCACCGCTCAAGACCGGGAGAGATGAGAGAAGGGACGATTGGTCGTCGCCATCGCGTGAGGAATTGTCGAGAAACGATGTCAAGGACGCAGTGCCAGACGTAGTGTGATACGAGGATGAAGAAGGAGATCCGGAGTTGAGGATAGCGATGGAAGAATCGGAGACGGAAAGTTCGGTAGTAGTAGAAGACCCCGAGCGCGGTTCGGAGGGAGGAGGGGCCGCGGGGCGGCTCGCGGGAGCAACGCCAAAGTCGTTCCAGTCGTCCATGGAAAATTGAAAAGCGCGACGCCAGAAGGGCGCAGCCAGAAGCGCAACTCGTAGGGAAACACGACGGTATGCACAGGCAAGGCAGAGTGCAGGGTGTCGATACCGGAAACAACTGGCGAGGCGCGAGTAGAGAGAAGCGCAAACGAAGGCGTACAAGAGGAGGTCAGAAAGGCGCCCGTAGAGACGCGGAGGTGGGGGTGGTAAACTGCAAGGGTACGCGTATCGCCACTTGGTAACCGCTGCCGCCGATAACAGGACGATAAATCCCGACGCGGTTTTTGCATGCTTTCATAAGACAAAGGTTTGAGATCATACTGTACATCGCGCCACGGGCTGCTCAACCCGCAAACAGCAACGCGTGGTCTCCCAGACCTGGGCAGTGCCAGATGGGGCCACTTGTGCTTCCGAAGCATAAAAGCAGGTCCTTTGGGACTAGATTGAGTAACCATTACAGTCCTGAAACTGATGGCTATTCAAAGCATGTTCAACATGCATACGTGGCCCTCTGCGACCAGTGGGAAACGAGTCACATAATGTTCCCGCGAATAAACTTATTCCTACTTTCGTTGCCACGGGGCCCCTTACAAATACTGTACACTATACTGTGCCATTTCCAACTCACCGCGTTGATGGCAGGTATCCTTTCCGTGTTGACCCTGACGACGTCGCCCGGAAACTGGCCAGTCGATGTGCATATTTCTAAGTAAAGTAATAAATTTCTAAAAGATTCATAATATGGAGTTGGGACCTTGCCAACGACGGCAGTGACCAAATATGGGACTACTCCCTCATGACGGGTACTGCTGCTCATACAGCATCTTACGTCAATGAAGTGAATTAAAATTGCGCTCTGTCCACACTCACACATATTTTCTGTGCGGACCTGGCAGACTGGTTTGGCGTCGTTGAGGGGCAACAGTCCGGCGGCATGCTTCAGAATCTGCTGACCGAACCAGTTGTTATTGGTCACCGCCCTCTTTCAGAATACCAAGACCCTAGCTATCAAGAGTGTAGAGAACGTTTTTCAACTGGAAATAGTTGCCTAACGCTTTGTTGACACGGTCGCCTCACGCATGAGTTGGAGTTTCCTGACTGATCATGCTTCATTCATGCCAAAGCAGAAAACCCGTCCTTGAGACCGGTTTGCTTCCGCGCCTCAGTAATGTGGCAAAAAAGCCCAACCCTTCACTCGTCGCATTGCTTGTATCCCAACTGGTCTGCGCCGACGAATTAACCAAACAGCCAAACACCTTGCTTACTAGTGAGGACGAGGATAACAACAAAGCCTGGTGATTGGCGTGCTGTGCATAATCACCGAAGGCTAATCTGCTGACGCTAACTCGGTTACCACGAAATGGCTCGAAACACCGATTGTCCAACATGGCTGTTTGAGCACAACAAATTAGTAATAAAATTACATAGATTTCCCATTCTCAGAAGTGAACAGACCATCTGGACGAAGCAATTATTGGTCAGTCGCTATCATTGGCCTATGTCCCAAAGTTTCGCTTAAACTACGAACTAAAGACGTGAACTTTTCTAAAGTGGAGGTACTCTTTCACTTCGATCAGTTTGATGTAAAACAAATACACCCCGGATGCGATTTTCTCGAATAAAAAATACATTCCGTTTTGAATCTGTAGCGTTTTTATGCGTCTTATGTCGCAAGTAAATATTGGGTAACAGGGTCATTGTTTGCCATTCACTGGTGAGAAAAGCGTGTGAAGCCGGTTCCATGTCTCTACACGGGATGCAGGAAGCCGATTCTCACAACGAAGAGGACGGGCAGGTCTGCTTCCACTGTGACAATGGACGCTACTGAATAACGACCGACGATGCAATCTATACTGTTGCATACTATAGTATTGAGAACTGTCCCCTGCACGAAGAAACGAGTAACAATTCACCTTAAACATGTCGTCAGTAATTATCCAGTAGAGAACAAGTGGATTGACTTGGGGAACACGTCGCATAGTAAGTTTTGTTGACATGAGAAAAACCAATTGAATGTTCATGGCAATGGCCCAGAGTCCCTGCACACAGTACTGTATATGACATCAAATTCGTCAGTATTCCTGTCCAGTAGCTCAACATGACAAAAAGATTCCAGTGAACCCAAAAAACACAGGGACATTCTTTTTCAATTACAACCGTCTGATTTCAGACCAAATTCGTCTTGTTTCTGAAGGAGTGTCAATCCAGTTTCTAATCGAAACTGCTTTCATACCAATTTGATTCACAGGAACGGCAGTTTTCAGTCAGTACCCATTCTACAGCCTCAAAGCTAATTTCGAAGAGGAATCAAACCGTGATTACGACTAATTTCTTATGGACTCAAACGCGTGCGCACCAACGGGGTAGATTCGGCAGTCACCATCATGATCCAGTTTTCCTTTGCAAACTCGTTACGATCGATTGTTCGTTGATCTGGAAATAGTCTTTTCCAGTTGGTATCACTGATAGTGTACCTGCTGGTTACGGGGCGTGCGAAACCTGTCTTGTTCACTTGTCTGTTTACATTGCTCCTCTACGAACAGATTCATTCCTTCAGACGACACAATGAAAACTTCCCTCATCGGTATTCTTTTTGTTTCTTTGATTGCGACATGTGCCGCCAAGACAGGACCCAAAGTCACGCACAAAGCGTACTTTGATATCTCGATCGGCGGAAAACCTGCTGGCCGCATGGTATTCGGACTATTCGGTTCCACTGTTCCGAAGACCGTGGCCAACTTCGTTGGTTTGGCAACTCACGAGAAGGGTTTTGGCTACCGGAGTAGTCTATTCCATCGAGTGATATCTGGGTTTATGGTACGATTCCCAATATCCACTATTTTGCAGACACTTCGAGTTGAGGCACTTGCTTCTTCTAACAACTAGGATCACGTCATTATTTGTCCGTGTCTTTGTATCATGATGGCGCCAATTTTGCACACTGCGATGGATGAGCAGGCTCAGGGTGGTACGTGAGGAACCGGCGGTTTACTGCTGCCGTGCATCGAATGCGGAAGATCGCAAGAAGATCACTAACGAACGATATTCATCAAATTGTGGCTTAAACTGGGTTTGTGTGGGAAGGGGATTACGAGAACATGAACGGCACTGGTGGTAAGTCGATATATGGAGAGAAGTTTGACGATGAAAATTTCAAATTAACGGTAAGTTGTGCAACGTTCCGTTCTGCCATACCCAAGTAGATAATCGCAACTCGAGCGAAACCTCGTGGGATCACTAGAGTCCTGACTCCAGTCCTTTTTGTGGGATTGTAGCATGTGGGACGAGGGTGGCTTTCAATGGCCAATGCCGGAAAGAATACGAATGGCTCCCAATTCTTTATTCTCTTTAAAGAGACACCGTGGTTGGACGGCCGTCATGTTGTATTTGGCAAGGTGCTGGAAGGTGAGAACATCTTGGACCAGATTGAGGGAGTCAAGACTGGAGCCAGCGATCGCCCGGAAGACGACATTACCATCTCAGACTCTGGCGTGATTGACGTAGATGCTCCGTTCAATATTGAAATCTGAGCTCGCGGCTCTTCACAATTACAGTTTTTACCCCACCCTTTGACGACGCGATAGGTAGAGATTGTTATTGGATTGGTTCTCTGCAAGCTGCATCATCAAATCTGAAATGCGAAGCGGGCATCTGAGTAAGGCTACTAAACCAATAGGAAGCTGAATCTGGCCCTGCTTGCGTATTCGCACTTCTCTCAACCCTTCCAAACCTAGACTACCCTTCATATTCCCTTCATTCAATCTCCACAACGTGTTCAAGACATAGCAGGGACGAGAAAGCCCGGTCTTTATGCAGAATGAGACTGCTGATTAACCAGTTGATGATCACTCGTAACAGTACCTGTCGAAGGGACTCATGTTCATTACTCTAACAGCTCTTCAAAGTAAGTTTATCGGGTTATCTTGTAGCTTTTTACTTGTTGCAATAGCTTGCGTGCTTCTGGGTCATTCCGGAAATGGTTGCGGACTGGTTGAAGCATCGAATTAATCGCACGAGAGACAGCCGGCTTTAAATCCCCAGGATGTAAAGCACCAGAAGCAAACTCTTCTTCGAGCTCCTCATAACTCGAGTACCTCTTATCGCCGCCATTTGCTTCAGATCGAGAAATTGTCACGAATCCTAGTTTCGGAAAGATGAGAACCTTGAGATAGGAAAGCACAGGGTTCCCGTCTACTTTCTTTTCCGGGCAAAACGCTCCTTTCACTTTTGCATTCACTTCTTGCTCAGAATCTTCCATGAATATAGCGCTTAAGGGATCGCTCTTACTCATTTTCTCCTGCCCTTCTTTCAATCCAGGAAGCATTTGGTGGGATAAGATGATAGGCTTGTTTTTAATTTTTGGCTTTGTCTGATCGCAATATTCACGCGCTAGTACGTTCACCTTTCGCTGATCCATCCCGAGCTGACAAATATCCGCTTTCAGAAAAAATATATCCGCACACTGCATGCACGGGTACATAATCTGTGCTGCAGACAGCTCATCGCCGTCTCCTCTTCCCATAATTGTGCAGCAGCGCTTGATCCTGGTCACAGAGTTCAGCGCCGCGATCTCCATGACTCGGCTCCAGTATTCATCGGGCCGCTTATTGATCTCGTCTGACGCCCACAAGAAGGTAACGTGATCCATGTTCATCCCACACGCTTTCCAAACCTCTACAAAGTACTGTCCGACGACGCGAATCTTTTTCAGGTTCCCTCCTAGCTTGTTGTTCAGCTTTGCAAACCAATCCGCAACCCAGAACACAAAAGTACATCCAGCATCCGTCAGCTTGTTCACATTGATTGACTTTTGAATCCCTTGCGCAATATGCATACGCCCTGACGGCTCGAAACCGTCGTAGCAGATCGGGCGGGTTGGTTTCTTCTCCAAAAGCATGCGTAAGCCCTCTTCAGTTTGACATTCCTGTCCGACCGATGTGATCAGAGCAATGCGTTCTTCGATTGTCCGTCCATTCACGAGCTGCCCTGGTGACGAACTTTCTGATGACGCATGCTCCGTAACTTGTACAGAACTTTGAGACGTAGGGACTAAAGGGGCGATATTTTCCCCTTCCAGACCCGTAGCCGCCACTATGTCATTAGGTGCATCCGTCATCGGTAGTACAAGAGACCAAACCGATGAGAACAGTTGCTGAAAATTGCAACCCGTCAGATTAGACCGACAGAGAACAAGTAGCTTCTCGATTACGTCTGTTTATCCTTCGTCTCAATAGAAATTTGTAGATAGCACACAGGTGTGAATTTTAATTGTATTATAGCATCCTGTTTCTCACACTGCCAACAAGTTCTACAGAAATTTAGAGATATGCAGATGGTGGTTGGACACACTTGTTCCAATCATGGTGTGATAATGCAAATCGCCGTCGTGAACTGGACTGCAAAGGTGACCAATTTTAGGCGACATGCTTTTGCACAACTTGTTTTCGTCGTGCATTGGATGCGGTTATGAATGGATGACCGTCAACTTGTGCACAGTTTGTGCGAGTTGCTACTTCGCAAGGTCTTAGCTTTTGGACAATCGGGGGCTTTTAGTCTCGATTGGTACTTCGAGCTCCTCGAAATCAAGTACTGCCCTCGGCTGGTACTGTGTTCCCTCCAACCTCAGCTCAATGTTCAAAAACCTGGGTGGATCGGGTTCGTCCGGTGCTCAGAACAAGGCAAGCACCAATGAATCCTTCTCAGGGACAGTCGACCCTACAGGCCTGGAGCGTGCGGCGAAGGCGGCTCGCGAAATCGACTCTTCGCCTAATGCGCGCATGGCTTTGGATTTGGTTAGAGAGCAAGAGCGCACGAAGCAGACTGAGAACGAAGCTAAGACGTCGGAGCTGAGAGCTTATGAAGCGCAGCAGCGTGGGAAAAATATAGAGGTACAAGCTGACCAGCAGCGCAAGACACTTGAGAAGCAAGCAGAGTATGCTCGGGGGCAAGAGTTATATAGAGACAAGCTTGAGCGTGAGCGGCAGAAGGATACTTTGGGCATGCAAATGCAAGCTCAGAGACAGATCAAGGAGGAAGAGAGGAAGAAAGATGAGGAGAGTGTGCTGAGGCAGGAGGCTATCAGGCGAAAGACGCTTGAATACGAAACGGCTTTGAGACAGCAGGCTGATATTGCGAAGACTAAAGCTGAGTCGGAGGGGCGTATCGAACAAGAGCGAAGAAACCACGATTTGGCTATGCAGGCGAAAAGGCTTGAACTTAGGGAAGCAAGGAAAACTGCATTGGAGAGTATCAAGGTGGCCACCAGCAGTATTGGCGCGAGTCT
The DNA here is from genome assembly GCA_032356245.1 of Endocladia muricata. NCBI lineage: Eukaryota > Rhodophyta > Florideophyceae > Gigartinales > Endocladiaceae > Endocladia > Endocladia muricata. The sequence goes on from JAUKWC010070494.1 coordinate 7,719, forward strand.
CTCTTCTTTCATATCGGATCGCGAAAAAGTTGCCACCACGGTGGGCGGCCTAACAGCAGCCGCCGTCGGTATCTATTCCGCGCGTTCTGCAGCATCTGTAATCGGAGGTTATGTCGCAACGCGCCTAGGCAAACCTTCACTTGTTCGTGAAACTAGCCGTATCACGCCATTATCCGCATTCCGTGAGCCAATTACGACTATGCGAAAGCTATGGCACCGATTCCGAGTTCAAGATGCTGAACGAAGTCTGGACGGCGTGGTATTGGCGACGCCGACGAAGTCACGTCTGCAGCGGATCGCCTTGGCTACGAAGAATTCACGGAGGCATAACGCCCCATTCAGAAATATATTGTTGTCCGGACCGCCCGGAACGGGGAAAACGTTGTTTGCGAAAGGATTAGCAAAGGAGAGCGGACTCGAGTACGCCATTTTCACTGGTGGTGATCTCGCTCCTCTAGGATCTACGGCAGTTACAGAGCTGCATAAAATGTTCGACTGGGCTTCAACTTCGCGGAAGGGATTGTTGTTATTCATCGACGAAGCAGATGCGTTCTTGCGCTCACGAAGTTCAGCAGCAGGTGCAACCGAAGATATGCGCAACGCACTTAACGCATTCTTGTATCGAACTGGACAACCAACCACCCGGTTCATGTTGATGATGGCCACGAATCGACCGCATGAATTTGATGAGGCAGCTTCAGATCGCATTGATGACATAATCCCATTCTCGCTGCCCGGTTCAGAACAGCGTCGGGAGATGCTTGACCTTTACGTCAAGAGGCTGATAAAGGATGCAGAGGTACCGATTTCGATACTAAGAGATGAGCCATGGGATGAATTTTGGGATGATACCGTTCGGATGACTGAGGGCTTTAGTGGACGTGAGATGGAGAAGCTTGTGATAGGATGGCAGGCTGCCGGGTATGGATCGCGCTCGGCAGAATTGCTAATAAGTGCAGCAAGGCAGGTCTTGGACGACCATGTACATCAGAAAGCAATGAAAGAATCATGGATTGGTGCTCATCGCCGAGATCATATTTTTTCGCGTCCGCTGACGCAATCGGAGGGAGGAACAAGCAACAGAGGCTCAGACGGCACTCCAGACGAGGGTACCCACGTTTACACTGCAGCTTGATGATTAGCAGAAAGGATGGTTCTGAATTGTTTGCAGACTGTATTTTTTCATATCAAATCTGTCACGTAAAAGGCTGCTTGTTTATCAGTATCATGTACAAGATCACTGGCATAAGCAAAGACTTGATTTTTTCGTACATGCCGCACTGTGATACTAGCTAGGCACTATTATGAAGAGCTTTTTGGGATGGAGTAGTGCCTCTGTGTTATATACGGACGCGTTTCGTGGAATCACCAGAAATGTGAGATTGAAAGAATTGGTGTACCATTCCGAATAAACCCGAGTGCATAGTCGTGGCAGTAATGACTACGAAGAGACTGCAAAACTCTGAGCTCTAACTTCGATGCAGCTTGATTTGCTGCCAAGACGTTTAGCCAGTCGTTTCAGTTCATATACCGTCTGAAGACATCTTTGTTCCTTTCGCATATCTATTATCTTTAACGAGACTGACTAAGGTTCGACGCATAACGCTTGTGTGAGGAGATTATCTGTTTGCCGTAGCACATGCCGGACCTAATCTAGCTTCGAAATGAAAACCAGCAGTGCTGTACTACCGCCTGGCTCTTTGGCAGCAAACCTGAGTCTTGCTCTGAAGAACTCATATCGCTTCACGATCTGTGCAAGCCCCACTTGAGCAACCTCCATTAGGAAAGAACTGCTAAGTACTGGGAGCACGTGTGTTCCTATTGGTAACAGATTAATTGTCGTTGATACTTGGTATAATGATATTCCGGACTCTGACGATGACGTGTTCTACAGCGAAGGGTCCCCAGCTGTACGCCAGATAGTGGATGCGTTGCGATCTATTCCTGGGCGTCTGTACGTGATTGCAGAGAAAGCGAAGACTGTCTTCGGCGTACGAGTAGAATCAGAGATAATAACGTACTTGTTCACGCCTTGGCACGAGATGATTGAAAGTTTTTGCGACACAAACAACAGCAGCGTAGCGTGCCTGATCTTTTCGCTGTAGTCGACATTCTTTGCTCGAGATTCTACCTTCTCTTACCTGCTGCCTTCACTGTTGCTTCAAATGGCATTTTCGATGTTATCGGCACTGTACAAACATGTATGCTGTAGTTCGAGAATTTCGTATTGTATGAGCTTTTGACGCTTCCGGGTTCCCGTAAGTTTCTGAATTACCTCAGTCGCATCTGGACGCACCCATTTTGCTTATACTGATTGTCTGGCACGCATTCCACGCTGACAGGGTATATGCCACCGAAATATAGTAGCTGAGCAAAAACCTTGTACATAAAAGCGCGGGGTAGCTTCGGCTGCCCGTTTTCTGTTCAAATAAACTTACTCGGCAAGCTACGATTCTAGCTCGCAAGGTAAATTTCTAGACATTGTAGCATCAACGTAACGATTATTCTGCTGGAGTCTATCGTTGAGACATTTGCACATTGCAAATGATTTGGAGCTATTGAGCGATTGAAAATTGTTTTTCTGGCGCAGAAACTCAATCGTATGGATCGCTGCGACCATGGTTAATACAACAATTGCATATCCTTTTACAGGTATATTTTTGTTAAGGAATTTTTTGTCGTCTACTAAAAAACATGTTCCCGGCTGATACAGCTCGCGCGGTCATGTCTTCTTCTGCTTCTATCTGCAAAGGTGGTTAGTCGTTCCGCGCGCCATCCCATTATCACTATGGCCATCCTCAACGCAGAGAACGAGTCGCCTTCAGCTGCTCCGTGTCTTTCTCAGCCATCTGCAAGAGCGGCTCTCTTTCTGCGTACCCTTGTTCCGCGAGGGGCTACTTCACGAGCAATTTCATGCTCGTTGCTGCCTCTCCACCCCGAAACTCGTTCACAACCTCGCTCTCCCCAGTCTCTTCATTCCGCTCGTCAGCTCGTCACTGTTCATGCTAATATTATCACTGTATACGCTGTGCACGATGCAACCCTTTCTCTTCGCACGCTCACCTCAGTCCAACTATCCACTCAGGTGAGAGACATTGTTGCTGTGCCAACACCTGCTCCTGGACGCGATGTGCTGGTGGTGTTGTCAGAGAAAAACAGGGTGTCATTCATGCAGTATGACGACCAAGCTTCCTTGTTGCGGGCGGCAGGGGATGTGCAGCTTCCCTCTTCTGAAATCAAACGCCTTAGAGACAAATCTCCGCGAGGACATGCGCGCCTTCTAGCAAAGCATCCTCGAAGGCGCCTAGTTGCTGTCGCTGCAGTGGAGTCGACTATCAGCGTTTTCCCACTTCTCTTTCTACCTCAAAGCGTTTCTGCCGGCAAGATTGCAACAGTTTCTGTCGAAGGCGTTATTGTCTCACTTGATTTTCTAGAGGATAACGGCGACGCTTCTGGTGATGCAATTCTCGTTTCGCTGCTGCAGACTGCGAAAGAGCAGATTGTTTCGCTGTATACTGTGGGAGTTCGGCCGGATTTGGGCGGTGGACTTTCCGTCACCCACATTGGCGACATGATCACGTGCGTCTCGCACCCGAGTGAGAGAGCCATAGCGCGCGCTACGTCAAAGTTCACTAGGAGTTTAGTAGAGCCATTTCCACTGGCCGCCTCTATAACAGCGCTGACGGGATGTCCATACTTATTTGCTGTATTCGCTGATGGAAAAGTCATAGCCGGTGATGCTCGCTCTCTTCTTGTTGATGCCTCTATTGGGGAGCAAGCTTCTATGAGTGTACGCGTTGTGGATGGATCATCTTGTCGGGAAGGTTTTGTGTCCGGACCTGGGCAGATCGAGTCTACAGAGCATGGCGAATATTTCGACGCCTCCGAAGGATTTCCAGTATTCAATCCACAAGGTAGCTTGTCGAATCCGTATCAGCACCAATCCTCACCGCACAGCAGACGAGAAAACATCAATCGTAGAGAGATGCACGCTACAGCTCATGGAGTTTACGGACCGTCTCTAGGAGGAAGAAATCGTGGGGGCAGTACTGAGCAGCATTTCTCGAGTAGTCGCAGCAGTCATGGTACAAATACATATGCCCCATTGCCGGCTGGTAATTCCTCTGGTAACCCTGGGACCGGTCAAGGCTCTGGTGGAAGCAGTAATTATGGTCGTAATCCATCGATTTTGCCGTTCCGAAGAATGTGTCGAACTAGTAACGACACTCCGCAGCTCTCAGGGTTAAGTCCGCACACCCAGAGCAATATTCACTCGGGTCGGAGACCGAACGAACATCAAGTCAGGGCGTCTGGGGAAGAGTACTTATCGTACGTGTTTGTCCCAAATTACATTGCTTTTGACATTGGGGACTATAATGGGGTCGCAACCACCTGGGTTCATGCGCAGGATCATTTTTGCGATGAGAGTGGCGACGGTGGTGGGTTGTATTTTGTGACTGAGAATGGCGCGATGTTTGTTTTGCGATGGACACAGAAACTTCGTTCTGGAGCCACCGCCTTCAAAATACCGGGAGGCCAGTCGACGGGAGTCTCGCTGGTGCCTAGTTTCAATGTCGAATATATTGGTGATGTAGGGCCTGCAATATGTATTGCTGCTTTAGATTGTCGGTTAATATTTATTGCGAACCACAGTGCAGATGGGTCGCTTCGCAAGCTCCATCTGCCACATAATTTAAGGTCTTCAACCTCGCCCGTATGTTCATCCTGGACTTCCCGGGATCGGACTTTATACGATGCCTACTACCAAAATTTGGCTCAGTACGGCCTCGAAGTGAGACAAGAATTTCTTAACTGCGCTCCAGTATCCGATTTTGTCATAGCCCCCCCTGTAAAGCTGAATTTGGACGCAGACGAGAAAAGTGCTCTGTTTGATTCCGAAGAACGAAATGCGTGTTTTGATGGCCGCAGAAGTGATGACCGTCCAGCAAAAGATTCGTCTCTAGGCGGACTGGGAATGAAAGACGATACCCACGGTACTGCGAGCAGGTCACAGCAATTTCGATGTGATGACCGCCACGGTACCGACGATGACGAGGGTGAGAGAGTTTGTTTGACTTGCGGCATGCAGAACGAGAAAGGAAACACTCTGTGCAGATACCCAATTGTTGACAGAAGAAGGACTGCAGCTAATCACGTTGCGCATGGGGCTCAGGATGAGAATGAGCTTATAGTGTGTTCCGGGATGGGTCGTCACGGGACGATACGATTTATGCGCCCTGGTGCACCTGTTAGTTTGTTTGCCTCAAGTGCTCCTGACTTCCCTGCTTGCAACGACATGTGGCCGATCCGCTTTTCGACCAGTGCATCTCATCAGGCTGGTGTCCTGATGACTTTTGCAGAGAGCAGCGGTATTCTGTACTCTTTACCCGTAGCATCAGTTCGTTCGGAGAACTCTGATGAATTGCCGCCCATTGCAAAGCTGACTGATGGGTCACAAGCCTCTGGAATTATAACATCCTGCCGAACTATTGCTATCGGTACTCTGGAGGACGGCGTGCTAGCCCAAATGCATGCAAATGGTATACGCATCATCCACTTGAGGAAAGCAGAGGATTTCTACTTAAAGTCGTCAAGCTCTGGTGTGTTATCTGAACCACTTTTCGCTCGCACAGCGGATTGGACTCCCCCCGGAAATGGTTACATATCGGTGGGGACTATTGGAGCGGGGTATGCTCTGGCATGTGTGATGCAGAGAGGGCCAGCTAAACCTCTTCTATGCCTCCTGAAAATGCATGTGGGAGAGCGCGGGGCAAACATCATTATTGTGGCGTCAGCAACCCTCCAGAAAGAGTTGAGCTGCATTTCTATACCAGAGTGGAGCAATAGCACCGATAATTCTAACGTCAAAAATTCATGTTTCCCACTCGTTGCAATTCTTGGCACATATGCTCCATCCGTGGAGATCCGCCTTCTCAGTCCAAAACTTGAGTTGGTAGAGGACCAACACACCTTTCCTTGGAGCCTAACGATTTCAAGAGCACCATTTGTTTCGGGTAGTGATGGAGGTGAATATGAAAGATTCAGCGGAGCGGCTTCCGTTGCGATGACTGCGGTTCCAGAGAGTCTGTCTGGCTTAAATGTGAATGGGAGCAGACTGGTCTTCGCAGGCTTGCGCGATGGCTCTGTGATCATCTACACGCTTGGAGACATCTGTCCTAGGATTGGTTCGATAGAATCCCCATCAGGCCTGGGCAGTACTATGCAGGTCAAGTCTCATCGCAAACTTGGCCACCGACCAGTGGTACTCAAAAAAGTGAAATTGGCCGTCGGCGACGCCATTCTTGGTCAGTCGGAAAGGCCATGGATTTGCGTACATACTGATAGTGGGACAGCACGTTGGAACCCACTGGCTTTCGCGGAGACAACTGCTCTCTGCGCTTATTCAGTTCCAGGAGCAGATCACTGCTTTACTGCTATCAGTGTGGATGGTGCGTTACATATCTGCGGTGTCCGCCGAATAAGTGAGGTCTCCGTAAGATCCATCTGTGTCGGTGCCACACCGCGACGGGTATTAGCCCTGGAACACCCAGAGAATTGCATAATAGTGGCGACAAGTACGGTCGAGTTCTGTACCAAATACTTAAACCAAGACGCATATTCGGCCGCAGGAAGCAATGCCGCAACCGAAAAGATCGAAGCGAAGGAGATCATGTCTTCTCTGAGAATTTTCGACAGACGGCTAGGATTAGAGTGTGGAAATCTGGATTTGCTTCCTGGTGAAAACGTTCATGTGCTCATAAGCTGGCTGCGGTTCATCGTCGTAGGAACCTCAGTGGAAGCTCAAAGTAATCAGCAACCTGGAATGCACGGAGCTTGCAAATATGGACGATTGCTTCTGTACTCCGTTCAAAGTCAGAACAGTCGCTCACATGATGATCAGTGGATGGTCGGAGGATTGAAATTATTACTATGTAGCGAAGTCGTGCTTCCCGGTGCGGTATTGTGTGGAACAGCACATCCAACTGAGAATATTCTGGTGATTTCCTGCAATGAAGACGTGATTGTATTCGGAACTCCAAAGTCCCAAAGTGCCTTTGTTGAAATTGCACGGACAACAACCAGGTCTCTGGTAGTGAGCTTGTCAGTCTTTGATGACGTGATATGCGTAGGCGATAAGAAGGATTCCATAGGCTTTTACACGCTAGGCCCTGGCGTCGGCAAGCTAACGAGAGATAGGAGTGACTACCGGAAAAGAACGGTATCCGATGCAATCGTGGTGGACCGCACTCTCTCCATTGGTGTGGATCGCACTGGTGCCCTGTTTTCAGTCGGATATGAGAAAGGTGATGCGCCAAGAGCTTCTCCGATTCGATGGCCTAGTATTTTGAGTGTCCACAAAATTCCGGCCAGGGGGGACAAAGGGCAGGGAGAAACCGAAGTCGCTGACGATGTGCGGATCTATAGTGGAGAGCCTGGGCTAAGCTCAGAGGCGCTTGGGGAGGAGTTTGACCTCATGCTGGCAGACAGTGATTCCGAGAACGCAAACGAAAGCTTGTCTCAGGGCGCCGACTTCGGTGATAATCCTACGGAGGATGTCCCAGACGTGCTGCAAAACTCAAGCGAGGATGCTGATCAGGTAGTAGCACATGATAGCAACCAAAGCCATGGAGGAAGCGGGTCCGGTGAAATACAAAATGCTAGCGCTACCAGTGGGATGGACGATGTTCATGATGGAGGGACTAACACACCGAACCAAACACAGACCGACGATGATAATTTTTCCAATGAGCAACCTACTGTCCCTGCTATTACAAACGCGCTAGCCAATATCATGAATGATGGAACCACTGGTGCAAACACAACACGAAATGAGGGAATTCCAGTCCCGCGCAACCTTGAATGTCATCATACATTTAATTTGAACGATGCTTCATTGCGCATCCGGTTGGGAAACTTCAATCGGAGTGAAAAGGCGGGCGAATTGGAGGATCAGAAGAATGCAGAAAAGGCTGGTTCGGGGGGTGAATCGGACAATTTCTTTCAGAGGCCAAGTCAAGCAATCTTCTGTGGAACAATGGGCGGTTCTATCATTGCAGGGGTGCCTATAGCAACACCAATTTACGAACTTCTCCGGCGGGTAGAAGCAGAGCTCGGCGTCAATCTGGACATTGCAGGCTCACATCTGGGAATATCACATCACAAATTCAGGAGCGCTTACGGAATGCAGGCAAAGGGCGCTGTTGATGGTGATTTGCTGAATCACTTCGAGCACCTCTCGAGGCCGTTGAAGCTGGGGATCGCTAACCGAATAGGATTTGCGGGTGAAAGAGGTGTACTTCATATTGAAGCTGTAATCCGAGATCTCTTTGACCGAGTCGCGTAGTGGTGCGGAAGTACATACAGGAGATAATATGAATCGTTTGAGAAATACTTGGCATGTTGCTGCGTCATTTTGCAGACTTAACGCCTGCACGAGCCATGTCCTTTCAACTTCAACGTCTGTTTCGCCTCCGCACTTTGTTTCAGTTTACGAATTTGCCATGCTAATGGTGACGTCCGACGGTTTTACCTGCAGAACAAACCAGTGACCTATCTGGTCACAATGAATGAGTAACTACATGAAACGGTCTCTGAGATACCACCATTCGATACTTCACAATGCAAGGAGCTTTACCTTTTGTAACCAGAACGACAGCTCTCGAGCATGCTGGTTGAAATCAAGTCGAATGCGAAATTGTTACGCAAAAACAAAGCCGGCTTCGCCTAGCTGCTTCTCCATTTCCAAATGCGACAAGCTGTACAAATGCGCATGCACTTCGGTGCAAGTACATAGAGTAACGAGTGGTTTGACAAGCTCCCATTCACCACGATCCGCCCAGCTGAGATACCATAGCATCAACGCAATCAAGCTCTTGCATATCTAGTGACTGAGGAGTATCCTCATCATTGATACGATGACCATCAAACAAAAAGCGGTAAGCACCCTTCTGAGTTCCCATACGAGTGCAGTACGCGTCCATAAGCTTTTTCAAATGCGTAGTTTTCTTGATTTTGAACTGCACTTCATTACCTTCGGCGTCGCGAACCTGCACTCAAATCGACAGACAAAGTGCATGGTTAGTACGAATTTGCAACAGTACCGACGCGAAGGGTTTAGTCTTGCTCAGCAAATCCCCCACCTTTATGTTGATTTGCTCACCACCTTCCGGCTTTGATTCAACCTGAGGTTTGGTGTCCTCAGCTGGCTTGTCCGCCATAGTTCCAACGCACGCTTCACGCTTTGACAGGCTACTAAAAAGGGAAACAAGAAAGACTGGGTTACGGAAGGGCAAAACCAGCGTTTCAGCAACCGTATGGACGAACAACGCGGACAAATTGAAGCCTGTGCAGACTGACCCTGGCGTTTTGGAGGGTGAACGCACGATGTTGTCGACATTCGAAAAGGATTCGGATTTTGGCGCAAGGATAAAATGGATCATGACTGATTTCAATCCGAATCCAGACCCTTCACGATCAGCTTCCACGAAGCTCGTCTGACCGTTTCCAGGGGCCACTAATTGCTAATACAAATTTGATCTTAATCTATTCTCTGCCTTGGGTACACCGAGCAGCCTAAAAAAGCATAGGTTTTTCCTTTTTTTCTAAATACGAGCTTGAAAACCAACACACAATGCTTAGTATAAAGTGTATAGTCTTGCTCCATTCATCATATCATTTTCTAGATGTGTCTCACTTGCAGCTACAAATGGATAAAGAACAAAAGGATAGGAGCTTTGACGAGACTTCGAATGAAAAGCATTACTAAAGAATTTTCACATAGTGGTATGTTATTGTGGAAAATGAACCCTATGTCTGGAATGTCAAGTCTTGCCAAGGGATTGTTTTTGAACCCTGTGTTGTGAGATTAACGGGTTGAGATTAGCGAGTCAGGGATTGGAGAATTACGGCTTTCTGTACTGGTCTACACATTAGAGGACAAAAGATGGGGGGAATCACAATGTATTTGCGAGTTACTTGAAAAAGAAAAGATGCCCGCGCATACAGAGAGGGAGTTTCTGGTACAGGGATCGTAAAGCGATGAGATAATTTTTGCAGTACCATGTCTATCTTCACAGAAAGTCTCTTGTTCTTTCTCACTCTCAAAATCTATGACACAGGAGCCTCATCAGGTCACCCTGCATCTTGGAAACTATGACGCTTGCCGATGCAGGGGCTAGTGTGGGGCAAACTATCAGGTCGAAGTATTTTATCATCGCATATTTTTTCACTTCTCGGTTCTTGCGAAAAAGATGTTTCATAGTCTTAAAAGCTCACAAACGATTAAGTTTGCGAGCTTACTGTGCCGTTGAGGCGAGGGTCACACTGAGTACCAGACAAGGCGCTAGTCTTGCAACATGTGGGCTCCCATTTCCGATTAGCGTCTCGAAACTGGCTTGTAACTTCCAACTTGTGGTCAAATTGTGCCCTTAGCAGAATACCACCACAGTCAAGGGGTTGATCTGCTTGAATGGTATCAAGGGGATGATGAATAATCGCAGTGTCGGGGATAAATGGTAAAGTGGCGACAGAAGGGGATCCAAACCGTGTATATTAGGATGGGAAGTTGTTCGCAACAGAGAAGGAGGGAGGTTGGATACGGGGAAACGGCATTGCACGAAACATACGAAAACAATGACAGAGGAAATTGAGAATCCATCACACTCTCTAGGAGTATCATGTGTGTCGCGGCTTTCATGGAGCTCCGTACGCCAAGGTGATTGAGCGAGGGCACTGTAGCGTAACTGAATAGTGATGGAATGTACATGCAGACCTTTAGGGTAATCCGTGCTTGTCGTGGCATGGGATTCCAGGCTCGTAGTGAAGTACTGGCTGTCGATTGACTGAATGCAATAGCCAAGTCATGGCTACATAGTACTGGCTATACCTGGACTGGGAGAACACAGCTGCAGGTGGACGACATCAAGGTGTGAAGGGGAGAAACTGACGTTTTGGTGGAGTCTGAACAACGTACTTAGCAGAGAGGGCGTCTCCCGTGCATTGCACATAGCATCGGATAGGCAGACATGTTTTACTCGATTGATTGTATGCAATACGCAGCATCCGAGAGCATGTTAGCAATCGTGCTCATCTGCATACATCGCGATTTATGCAGAGGCATGTATCTGTCTTTGTTTGAAACGAGTATTGATATATTGATTTGAACTTTCAAACAAACACTTGGGAGTACTGGACTGCATTGTAAGGTGAACGTCATGGATTCATGGAGAAAACCCGCACACCGCTGGTGTTCTGAAACCACCTCTTAATACCAGGTTCAGTGACTGTCTGGGACCATATGGCAGGCCCATGACAGCGTCAGAAGCTATCAGAAAAGTAGAAGTTGAGAGTGTACTATGTGTTGGAATACAAGGGTATGAGAGAGATAAATTGAGGGTTATTAAAGCCAGTAATTTAAGGGTTCCAGAGAGGGAATAAATCCACCGCTGAATCGCCTTTTAGGGGCGCACGTTTGCCCGCTGTGGATGATCACAGAGTTGCTTTGCTTTTTCTCGATGTTTCCGGGGGTTCTTTTACGAGTAACAGAACGAAGTCCCGTCGTTTGTATACTTTGTACTGTAGCAACGCTCTACTGTACATCTCACAGTGCAGTTTGAGGTTGACACACCAGGAATCTAGTGTCTATTGTACCGACCGAAAGTCACAAATGAGATACGAAAAAATTGCAAAAAATATTTGTGAAGCTACGTCAGAGAAATGTCAGTGTTATAATACCGCACGATTTCCATATATTTACGCTTCGTTCTCGTACTTTTTAGTTTGGAAGTGTAAACTTTGGCTTGTAGTAGCTTACAAGCGGCACAATATAGACAAATTTCGAGAAATGTTTAGATTTTTCAACTCTGTTCTGATAGGGAAGACCAAGAGCTTTCGAATGATATAAACATCTAGAAAATCGGCTAGATTTAAGTTAAAATCATAACACACCTTTTACCCGCCTCATATGAGTCGGAATGTATAATAGACACTAGTTATCCTAACAGGTAATCGATGTGTCCTTTAATGTCCTAAAATGTAACCTGCGCAGTAATGATATATTGGTGCCCAAACTGAACCCTGTTGTGTGAGGTTGGAGGGTTCACATTATGTAAGGTATACTTCAGACTTACAATACAACTAAGGTCGAAACTTGGCAAAACTATTCGGCATAAATCCATTCGCCCATATAGTACACAACACGTTCATCGGCGGAATCTTGAACCAAAGGAAAAAGCCGAAATGTAAAAGTTTCATATATATATAGTAGGTTCGAGATGGCACATTTTACTGTCTGCAGCGGTCTACATTTTTCCTTGTCCACGGCAATAAAAATAACTTCTTAGAAAGCTTATTTTGCAGTGTTGGTTGAATAGTGTATTTCCATCCTACTATAAAGCGCACCTTTGGCCCTAAACTTTTGAGAGACCTACACAACAATTACGTACTATTTCCAGCATCCGAGAATAGAGAAGAAACGGTAAAAGTCGTGGTAAAGACCGAAAATATGTTTCCTAAGTATAGAGAAATATTGGCACGCTAGTATGAATAAACATTATCATATAAACGACTTATTCGGTACTCGGAGTCTGCTTTGGATTTTTGACGTCCCGTTGAATGTCAGCTAAGGCTCAAATTTAGAAACTTAACCGATGCTTGAGGTTTTGTTTTATTCGGTGCAGGAGTTGTAATTTTACCCTCCAAAACATACGATTTGAAGTGATCAGGTGATGAGTGGAAGCATTTCACTTCAACAGAAACAACCAGATCGACTGTGAAGCGGTGTTTCGAAGAAGAAACAAAGTGCAGAACTTAGAATGGTGTCTTTGACAGGAGTGAAACAAATGGAGGTGAAATTCCGAAACCTGTCGGCAATAGAGCCGTAATAAAGTTATGTAACTAATATCCGAAGATTGTTATGAAGTTAGCTCTGTGGAGTAGGAAAACCAAATCGTACCCAGGAAGCATCCTTGGAGCTCAAATAGATTGTGAGGATGTGAAACTTTTTTTTTGTTCTATAATTGTAGTCGGAACATAGAGCCCACAAGCGTTAGACGCAAGGTTGGCCAAAACACGGTTGTGTACTATGTAATGCTGTGGAACAGGGTTAACAAAAAGGTTGGAAAGGTCCATAGACTTGAAATAATGACTCGAAGTGATTTTTTTTCGATAAGATCCTTCTCTACTGCGAAGTGCACCGCAAGCACTGCAAGGCGGTCTAATAAATCTGAATCGTGAGTCTCCGCACGAATGAAAATCTGTTATTGGTTCTGCTCGAGCACAGTTGATATAGATTACAAAATTGAAATCGCTAGTTCTCGGGAAAGCAGTACGGTATTTTGACCGGACAAGAAGTGCCAGAGAACAGTGCTCCTCCTGCATTCATATGGAATTGTTATCAAAGAGCAACGTTCGATTTGTTTCTAGTACTGGTCGATGCATGTGGGTTATAAAGATTGAATTTGTCTCTTATACGTGTATGAGGGGTGAAGAAAGTCGTACCATATAGGCGTGAAAGACACAGGTGATAGAAAAGAAGCTGTATGAGTTCTGGCGTGGTTTGAGAGTATGTGAGGGAGTCTGGAAGTTATACCTTTAGCGAATGCTAGGGTAAATGGATCACTAGGACAATGAGTGCAGCCATCTCTCTACTCTACTTTAGCCATTGGAAAGCGTTTCAATATTTTGAACACTCAACAACGCGAAGTAAAGGCTCATTTACGTTCATAATTCTACCACCCCAATGATCTTGAGTTGTGAGTGTACTGATGAAGGAGTCGAACGCAGGTCATTCTCTTTCTGTTTACGATTGTCTGCACTGATTTCTGCCTTTACGACGATGCGAAATGAGTAAAACACTATGTCTCCTGCTCACTATGAAATGTACCACTCATATTAAAGGAGGAAAGCAGCTATCCAGGTTGCCTGAGCTATTGAAAAGTACAGCAAGTGGTGGAGGCAAAGCTAGAACTGAGTGTACGTAAAAGAGAGTACATCAGTGGAGTTCTTGTTGTCAGTAGTACTTTAGAAGAAACCCGGGACACGCACCAGTTATCTGTACGCAGAGAAAGCATTATTTACACCAGAACAGTCCGGAATATGCCAAGGTGATGACGATGTCAAGAAACAAAAATCGAGTCATGATAGCATTCACCATGAAGAGTTTTTGAATAATTATCTAGCATTTGCAGTCAAGTATTGGCAGCGAGAACTCCATTCTGCAAGTCTAAGGTTCGGACCAATACAACAACTGGTAATCTTTGAGAGCTTCGCCCTGGCCACTTTCCTCATACGGTCTTGTGGTTCATGCGCACACCTATATGATAGAAAGGATTTGCTGAATCATGATAGCCTGGAAATTCGTACAGAACTCGAAACATTCTTCTCCAAATACGTCGCTCACGACGTAGCGTTTGTCGAGCATGACTGAAACTACTAAAACTAAGACGTTCCTTTCCGATCATAAGCCTGGCATACGTTTTTGGATTGTGTACATGTCCCTTTGTCTTGTGATACCCTGAGTTTGGCGGTGCGATGTGATGCACTAATGTTTGGAAAATAGCTCTGAAGAGACTATCTTTGGGTCCAAAGCGTTTCAACCAGTCCGGAAGCGTCTAATTGTTCTATATAGTAAAGTGTCCTGGACCAATTCAACAAAATTACATAAGCGGAACTGTACAGAAGTGTCGATGTGTCCAGTGGCTTCCGTACGGATCCTGATGTCTTCTCGAGAATGGTTCCACTCGTTTACGTATCTTCTGTCTACTCTGTGTTGCTCCCATGCTATCGACAGGAGAATTTAATTAAAATCCGTCTGCGTGCAGTATGACGTGCACTATGGATCTGCCTTGTATGCATGCTGCGCCTGAAATACAATGGGTACGTACAAGGCTCGAGTAACGTAGTGTTCTTACACAACAAATATTCCCGTGGGAGTAAAAGTCAACTGAGGGCGTTGAAAAATGTACCCGAAACAAAGACGAATGCATCATTCTGCAACCCTTAATCAAATTATTTCTTATCTGTACAAACTTGGGCCGTACCGGCCAACATCAAGTTGATATACGGATCTAAAAGACTGCACTGGTCGACTAGGAATGGTCATGTACTTAGGCTGCCCTCACCTATTAGATGCACGCCGAAAATGTCCCGTGTTCGAATTGTAAGAAGCGCGAATACGCTCAGCACATCGATGATATCTCGAAAGTGTACATAATTTAGTTTTACAAAGAGGAACATATTTCGAATTGAAGAAGGCAGCAGGGCCTCCAATATTGGTCTACAGATGTGATGCAAACTTGGAGAAATGCAATTCGCAATATCTGTTTCAAGTAAATTACTAATGGTGGTGTGGTCCCTGGGGGTCCAGATATGGCTGTATCTCACGCGAGAGCTTCGTCATTTAAATAGGCTGAGAAAAATATGGATCATTTCCTCTGTGGGAATCCAGAGCATGGTCTGGCAACTTCATAGATATTTGTGAATGTCACCCCCACCTGAATCTTGGAAAGGTGGCCGAGAAAGCAAAATGCACAGAATCACCTCAGCATAGAACCTATACTATACGATCGGATGTAGTAACCTCTTGTATTGATCAGCATCTTCAATTATCGCTGGTGCGCTGTATGTACTGCACGCATATTATCACATCGCACGGTCTCAACATCAATTGTCAAGTCCATTTCAAAGGCTTTTACGGACATTCTCGTGGCTGGGAACATCTTGAAAATTAACTGTGAAGTGTTTTTCGAAACAGTGCACAAGTATACGTCTGTATGTGTCCCATTACATACATCGAAGTCAGAAGCAGCTCCCAATCATGCTGTCATACTGTCAAGAAATGAGCCTCAGCTTTACGCAGTGTTGTAGATTTATCTAGGTAGGTCCCAAGGCAAAGGACCAACCGTATAGCTCCACTATGCGCATCATCTTTTGCCTCACTTCGACAATTCCTACTCTGCGAGGTATTCCTTTGTCCTTGTCGACGAAACAGGCAACGCGAAAAGAAATCGTAGAAGAAAATGAATGACGTGGGGTCGGGAGAAAAACAAGCACGACATGTGTAGGGCAAAGCACTTTGTGCGGTCGGGCCTAAGTCTCGTTATAGCGGCGAATGTGGCACATGCCAAACAAAGGAGCAAGACACTGTCGGTGTTCGGAACCGGGTGTGGTATCCGAAGGATAGTCGGATTGGTATTAATCTAAGGATGCGGTAGTTTACAGGTCAGAGGATTTGATGACAGAGCGATGCGAGACGGCCCTTATGGTACGGTTCTTAAGGCCGTAGGATCTAACGTTGGAGGGCAAGTCGGTCTGGATTGATACAGGAACGAGTTGGACGCGATAGAGAGGTTTGGAGATATGGGTTTCGGTAGAGGTAGATAGGTGATAAGCAGCCAAAGCTAGTGAGGGTAGACGGAAAAATGATCGACCGCAAACGCTACAGCTGGACCGGCGAACAAGAGCGAAGTTACTTCTGACGAAATAGAAAGAGCTAGCCAAAAGGTCGATTGATGTATAGAAGTTGTGTACAATACATAGAGCCAAGCCCCCTTTACTTTAATGTTAGAGATAGCTAGTGTGACTCAGAGTACATAGATTGGGGAGCTCGCTGATTAGCCAGGGGACGACAAAGTAAGCACTGACCAGTTAATAGGATATTTTGCCGACGATAGTGCGGCCCCCCATGAATGCGCGAGAACTATAGACATTGTGAGCCCTGCGCGTAGGCCCACTCGAAGTACTGCAAAGAGGGTATCGTAACGTGGCATGCGTCCTGCTGCGTCGTACAGTAGCGCATTCTCGGCAGTCCTATCGCACTACGGAATGGTAGAGGAAAGAAAAACGCAGATCAGCTCACGTTTTCTGCTACTCTATTGCAAGAATGCTATGATCAAGTTTCTACTGCATGTGGTAGCTACATGAAGGTAGGAGAAGACTGACCGAGAGAGTCATACTGTAACATACTGATGTCAAATGGGCAGCAGGTCCATTCCATGTAACCGTGGAAAGCTCAAAGTTCATTTTTGTCCTCCCTTCAGACTACTGCCTGTTTGGGACCCCGTACGCCTTCAAAGCCGCCAGTTTGAGAATGACCGGTCATGGTCTTAGGCATGTCTACTTGGACCGTGGTCAGAGGGGCAACTGGTCTGTGGATGATGAAAAGTATGTTGCTCGTGGTAACTCTTTCATCGGCAACCTTGAATTAGATGCTCGATGCCACGCCCACCGCGCTTACCTGGCTCGTTGCCGCAGAACGGTCCTTCTCACAAAATTAATCAGAAGCTGACCACGTTTGTGGCATAGCCGAGATAGCTTGGTACGAACATGGACGGAATGAATTAGTGCAGGATGTTTTATAGTACGCCATTGTTATTATCGGTCTTAAATTGGCCACAAGATATGACGAGGCATCGAAGGTTCGAGTCGAAAACAAGTCTATCGGCTCAGGTTTATGCACTATGACTCTCAATCAGTCAATCAAGGACTGTATTGTGCAGTGTACGTATTGTTTGAGCGACTGGAAAGGAAGCAGTGCTTTACGATTTCCTTATTTCATGGATCTGCTCCTAGCTCCGTATCTGTAGCTGACGATCAGGTGGAGTGCATCAGCTGCCCTTGTTCATGACATCCCGGGGAACAGCGCCGGATTCATTGTCGTCACGTTGAACTGATGGAGGTTGGAAAGGCTCGGGGACTCTTCCCGAGAACAACTGTATACAATCGGGTTTGCCGACGTGAATCTGCACCTGTACTACGGAAATCTGATAGAATGGGTTCTGTGCAACGATTTTAATCTCTCGGACTCGAAAATGAAGCTATACTGGAAAGAATTCATATAAGTGCACGACGGGCCTATGCGAACTACTGCGCAGCATACAATGACTGCGCTCCAAAGCCTCTGCCCGTAGTCCATACTATATCTGAAAACACCGAAAATGCTGAGATGGCTTCTCAGGAGTCTAGTCAAATCCATGCCAGGGAGGATTTGGTCGACTTCATGTTACGTCTGTGTTTTCGGGAACGGACGCGGACGTCCACTGGGTGCATTAGCGTAGTAATCCGTCAACGCGCTCTGCACATTTTCGAATGCCATGGAATGCTGACCTCCGTGGTATTCCAAAA
Organism: Endocladia muricata; assembly: GCA_032356245.1. NCBI lineage: Eukaryota > Rhodophyta > Florideophyceae > Gigartinales > Endocladiaceae > Endocladia > Endocladia muricata. The sequence continues at coordinate 25,839 of JAUKWC010070494.1, forward strand.
CGTGGAGCTCTCGTAGTACGGCGCTTTTTCGCATGGACGCCGATGTCCAAGATAAAATTTGAACTGTCGCGTCCAGCAAACGCATGCATTTACTACCCGCAGTTCATTCGGTGGTAAAACATCCAGCTCGTACTGGGAACTGTGCCATGCACTGCAGTTCTGCATCTCAACTTACGTAGCTCGATGTCACCTACTGACCTATAGCCTGCCTCTCGTGGATGAGCTTACCATGGACCCTTCATACTCTGAATTGTCTTCCGACGGATTTTGCGCCACTGCACTGAAGACCGCCACACGCAATATACGCCATCTGCGGCTATAGGAAACTGAGTACTATGCTCGGTGATGTTCGGCTGCACGGGCTCACCCAGAATCTTGCCGACATTATATGGTGAGAGGTGATGTGTAAAACTTTGCGCTGATTTCTCGGACAGTATTGTGAACATAGTGGAACACAAACAAGGACTGATGTGTAATCGGCGAAAGGCGTGGCGAATTAGACGAGTGCTGCTGGAAGATGTCAGTTTAGTGCGTGCCGAACATGCGACGCGTAACTGTATCGCGTGGCTCAAACGTACTGGTTCTATCCCTCGCATTGCGGTTGTGTAGTGGAGCCTGCTCTGTGCATCGATCCGTGACTTGTTAACAATGCGCGCACGAATTTGCACACCTGGCACCACGTGGTTTGAGCCGAAGTCTTGCGAATTGCAGCGCAAGGCTGAGGCCTACAGTCGAGTCAGGATCTTTTCATACGAAAGATTTTCTTCCTATCGTGTACGGGCACATACGCTTAGACGCACGTGGGAAGTACCGACACAGACACTTCACTCCTCAATTACCGTAGCCCTGCTACAGGTGACTGGCACAGAACGAAAGACAAACACTTCCTGTGCTGAACACGTCTCACACATATGACAGGGAGAGTAGAAACAAACCGAAACTCGAGTCGACGTCAGAGAGAGCTTATAAACGTGTAGCTCGTGGTGTTGAGAAGTAACTAATTTCGAAGATCGGTGCGGTGTCAGTAGTGACCGGGGTTGAGATCTGCCCGTGTGAAAATACATGGGCAGATGAATGTTGTTTGTTACATTAAATTTCGCACATCCATGTGCTCATGTGTTTTCACATGTTTATATCTCAGCCTCTGTCAGTAGAGATACCCCCCTAGTCTAAACTATTATTAGTTCTCAAACCTCTTTCTCCGCGGATACCGGCCCCGAAATCGCCGACTTTTGTGGGCGACCTTTCTTGCGGCTGAACAGAAGTCTTTCTCAGCCGCTATGGCGTAGGTTCCTTGTCGGAACTGGTTCTCAAACTGGCATGTACTGTTTAAGTTTGTTTACCTGCAAGCTACTTTGGAGGTTTTTACCACGTGCTTAGAAGCTGAACTTATCCCTGTAGTTTGTGAACAGCTTCCCGCCCTTCAGAATCTCACGCATCGCACGGATCGTAACGGTGTTGAGTGAACGTCGAGCTCTCTGCGACAATTCCCCTCGATCCTCGTGAAACTCCACGATTATGTCCCGCGCTCTAGAAGTACCTCCGTTTCGCTCGTTCTCATCCGCAGGCAAGTATCGAGCGTCATTCACGAATGTGGAAACACAAACTGATGCTGGTACGATGTACTACAAGTTATGCCTTGGATCTTCACGTAACTCCGCCCGCCCTTCCCTGAGAAGCGCGACCCCGGTGAGACTTTCTTTGTGCGTCCCCAAAAATCCACCACCATAGATCGTCGTCTTCTCACGCGTGCGGTCACGTAAGTCCGCGTAAGGGAGCTTGGTATAGAAGGAGAGGATCTTCTCTCCTTTCGAGAAGACCCAGTCCACGAAGACCACGAGTCTCACACCTTCGTACTTCACCGTCGGCGGTCGGACCACCACACACCTCGCTATCGCTTCCACCACCCGTAATGTTAGCGGGTCTTGCGTGTCCAGCAGGGCATGGTACTTTGTTGCCCAGTTGTCCACTGACGCCCGTAAATAGCACAGGGAAATCATGCGATCCCCGGCACACTTCGGAATGAACCGGACTATGTAGTCCGGTTGACAGTGACACCTGGGACACCCAGCCGGAGTATCCGCAGGATTCCTCCCCCTCCCGGCAGACGCATTCCGTTTCACGCCGGCCAAGTACCTTGTGGAAGGCGTCAGAACCTCGGGAGAGCCACCAACATTCCATGTGGTGTTCACAGCGCTTTCGCAAAACGCCTTAACCAAGCTCGGTAAAGCTTGACTGACGCAGATGCCATCTCTGTCGCACTCCACGAAATGGGGATGTCTCGGAAGCCCTATGCATGCTTTTGCAGTCGCGCAAGTACCACTATAAAGGTCCACCACAAGGTTCCCCGGAGTCGAATACGGCAATGCTAGCTGGCTCATATGCTTGATGCTCTTCTGAGCCGGGCGAAGCACGTTCATGCGACTTTCTTCGGCAGATCTTCTCCCCACCTCTGCGGACCCCGACCGCTGGACTCCATCCATTCGGTTCGTCCGAGCTACAAACTATGCTTGCCGAGCAGACGAACAAGGTCAGGCCGCAGGAGCAGGAGATCGCTGGTCTCAAGACAGGTGTCAACGGCTACAAGGAGAAGCTATGACAGGCCGACGAAGAGCGTCTTGAGGTGCGGGTGACGACTAAGGTAACGCTTTCCGAATTCCTGCGACTACAAGCCGAATTCAAGGACGTCCAGCAGAACAACGAGAGTCTACGCGTGGCTCGCGGGAGTTTTGGTGGCACCCAGCAGGCCGCATCGTGTGCTGGAACTGGATGTTGCCATAGTCTCCAGCGTATGAGACAAGTGGGGGCAAAACACACTGGTATTGCCAAGATCACCGAGAAGCAGATTGTGCAATGATGCCACCTTGAAACTGCTGAGATGGATCCAACAAAGTTCTGTTCCAATCCGGAACTGGGCAGGTCGCAGTGAGTGGTGCGTGATGCGTGGCGGGGGAACTTTCCGTGGACGGTCTGGAGGGTGTCCCCCCGAATACACCGATGGTTCTCGCCAATCATAAGGAGTACGATTCGCGTTACTATTATGATGAGGCGACGGCTCCGATTGGAGTGGTGCGTGTAGAGCTTGGCACCAGGAACAGGTCACCCTTATTTTTGGACACCTAATCCCGCCGCGAGTGCGAGGAGGCTGTTTCACCAGACTAAGCTCTATGTGAAAGGATGAGGCAGAGAATCTTCGACGTGATGAGCTCGCGGAAGAGAAACGCCAGGGAAAAGCTGTGCCAATGCCTGGCGTATTTCTTCTTGATGTCCCGGAATCCCTCGTTTGTATTGGACGGAGATCGAGAGGAGCGCTCATCTGAGGCACTTCAAGCGCGGGTGAGACTGATGAGCTCAGAAGGAGAGCGAGGGACCCCGAACTTTTCACGGTGGCGACTCAGCAAGGTCGAGCATCTAGCAAACGGTGATTTATCTGTACCGAAGGAGGGTGCGATCTTGAGGAGGGTGACGTACCGCTTGGAAACTCTTTGCGGAGACATATCCTATACAAGTTCCGAGGGTACTATACTGAACAGAATGGGGCGTCCGCGTACGGGTCTATCATTCAACTGACATGCCTCGACGCCTGGACGGTAAAATCGGTATCCTGCCTGCAGGATGCTGAAGGCCGTAGCGGCCAGCGCCAACGCACTTACGGCCTGACGTCTTCCAAGTACGTTTCCTTGCCAACCGGGCAAATACCATGCAGATTTTGCACCACTTCATGCCGCATTGTTCCGCAAGAGATGTCTCGGTATGGTTCTATGCTTTAGGGGGCGTTGTATGAGTCGATGAATGAGCGGATGGAACGGTCTGGTGAAGAGGATGGCGAGGATATGTAAGTAGGCGTCCCTGGAGTAGCCACAAACGTGCTGAAGATGGATTCAGAGACCAAATTTTATGTAGCGGTAGGGAAGACGTGGTTTTCGGACAACATATCCAGTTTTCTGGCCGTGTTGTCGATTTCTACGTTGCACGTGCAGGCTCAAGCGAGGGACCGTATGAACTCTGCACTGGCGCATCTAGCCTGTCACGGAGTCCTGCCTTAACTTGGGATCCTCCCCCACTCGCTGTTGTTGGAGCAGAGGACGAGATACTGTCGACGCACTGAAGAGAGAGAAGGGCTGAACCCGTACTTGTATGTTGTCAGCTCACTAAGCAGATTGTAGTTTTCTTGTGTGTTCAACTATAGTCCAGAGAGAATGGCGTGCCCGTTGGAGTGTAGGGACTAGGTAGGTCTGGCCGTGCATCAGGGTCTCCGTAGAAACTGTTTATGTAGAAGCGATGGTAGAGCCAGTGGAGCTGAGGAGTGAAAGCAGGGAGGTGTAAACTCGATCGTACCACGTGAGCTATCCTAATGAAAGCAGAGGCATTGCGCAGGCTAAAACAGGGAGAGGCAGGAGCTTGACGCCCTCGTCGCTGCATCTTTGGGAGCGGGACGAGATTTTTTGTGCGATTTACATTCTCATCTGTGGGCCACCGCAAGCAAACGCATTGCAGAGTGTTATTAACAGCGTCCATCAGTGCAATACAATCCATGTACCGAACGAAGGCATAGGCAGTAGGTTCCAGTGATTCACGGTCATGGATATGGAAGGAAGACGGAACCTGGGGCACCCGAATAGTGTCTATCTGTTTTTCGTCGTCAGCGGCCACAGGCACGAAGCCGAATCGCTGCCGTTTTGTCGGGCCAAAGCTCCTATTTGCATAAACCCGATGAATGACATGTTTCTGCATTGGATCGAGTCGAATGATATTGAGGTCGGCATCATAGTCGTTGATGAAAGGATGGAAGCCCCCGAGAACGTAACCGCTGTTAACGATATGAATTTGGAGAGTGTCAGATGTGTGGACTGAATGGTGGCGAAGCTCGGCGCGGACAAGGTCCAGAAGGACAGTCGTGCCATGGTCACGAAGCTGGACAAAAAGGTCGATGCAGATGTCAGGAGCTTCCCCGGCTAGTGACTGCAGCATCCCAGTGGTGAGGCGGCCTTCTTCGTTTTCGAGAAGCGGCATGGCGAGGGTCCTCTAGTGAGCGACTTCGCGGAGCTATATTCTGAAGCCATCCCTGACAAGACGCGCGTCATGCCTGTCGTTTAGGTTCCTGTGCAGGGTTGGGAGGCGACGTGACTGGGAGACGGAGGCAAGCTGCGTTCGAACGGCAGCAAGGCTTTCGGAGTGCTGCATTCGGCGGAAGGTTTCATCCATGGCTGTTGCCCTTTGCTTGGAGGTGCGGCGGTAGTCTTGCTTGAATGCAGTGTGAGCGTGTTCTTAAACACCGGCATCTAGATGTTTGAGGCCTCCAAAGTTGCGCATGTAATCTGCAAGGTGGGTGAGGAGATGAAACTTGAGGGTCTTGCGCCTGGTGGGGTGGTGGTCCCCAAAGATGTGGAGCATGGAGGCTTTAAAATTATTGAGACGGTTCTCTAGATTTTGAACCTCGGCGAAGCTCCAGTGCTTCTCTAGTCCCTGTCTCGAGCTGAGTTTGAGAATGTCTGAGTACTGAGCGCAAACAGATGCGAGGGGGCGCGGAGTGAGCTCCATCACAGCACCGGTCTATGATTCCTGCGATAATTCGAATGACCATGTTAACGGACTTGTAGTGTTTGGCCTACAGCATGCCACGGACTCCTTCAATTGTGTAAAGTCCGTTCGGGCGACTGGCTTTTTCGGAGACGGAGAAGTCAATGTGTAGGCCGGGAACGTAGGAGTTCCTCTGCATGGCAGCCAGAACCGTGTTGACTCCGCGAAGGAGAGCGGTGCGGATAGTTGTGAGTTGCTTTCGACAGTTGCCGGCGGAAGCTTGCGCCGTGAATAGGACGGGAGAGTTGAGCCTTAGAATTATGCAGGTCCTGATTAGCTTCGAGTTGCCGAGGTGAAGGTTGTGCAGCGGTTCGAAACCGAGAATGTAGTGCAGGTCGAGATGAGAATTGGACAGAAGCAGGGCGCATGTTTCCAGAGAGGATAGAAATCTCCGCAGAGGGGACGCGGCGAGTGTTTATTGCGCCTGTGCCGTGGCAGTTCGTGGCAGAGCCCGCCTGCCAAGCAGTGCAAGGGCGGCGGCGTCGGTCTCGAGGCCAGCCACTTTTCTGCGAAGAATGATGGTAGACTGTGTGATGCGCGGCCGGAATAAGGTGGATGAAGTGAGGAGATTTGAAGCTACTTCGCGACGGTGGCAGGGTTGGCCAGTTGTTGAGCCTGGTCGAGTGACGATGATGTTCTTCGCCTTGGGTATGTCGGAACGGTAGCTGGTGAGGACTGGGTGACATTTGCAGAGATGATGGTCGACACCTGAGCATGTGAAGCCTACTAGGCCCTTTTCATACAGAGGCGATAGAAGAGGGTGCAGGGCAGAGTGTAGTACGGAGGTTTCGGTGCCTGGCGCACGAGTGGTCAGAGGAGGAGGATGGACGTCAAAGTCTCTGTCGTCCACGGTGGGGAAGGGCTGGACAGGACGATAGGTAACGACGGTGTGCCGGGACATTATGTAGCGTCAGCGGATAGTGGCAGTGAATTTGAGGAGAGTGAGATGCATGGGGTACGCAATGAGGGCGCCGGTCTTAAGTGTAGTGTCAGATTTATCCGTATAGATCTGTATGCAACCTCCCAACGAGTGGATCCCTGATGTCCCGGTGTACCAGATGACACGCTCGAGCTCGCTACCCATGACTTCTTCCTTGAGGTCTTGACAAACCCGTTGGTGTACGTCAGTGTGTAGTGGATGAGCGAAAAGATGCATGTCGCTCTACGGGGGTTCACCACAGGGGCAGAAGTAGCGAGACTCCGTGTTAGCTTGCACTACTTGCTTTTGCTGGATCTAGACAGGGTCCCGAAAGTAGGCATTTCCGAAGGACGTTCCGCTATGATCCAAAACACGAGTTGCGGAGAAGTCCTGATGGTGAAGCTCCTTGTCGACAAGAGCGAGTATGAGGGAGCGACACACTTGTGAGGAGCGAATTCGGTCTCCAAAGCCGGCTAGAGAGAAGTTAGGATCCCTGAGGACAGAGATGATCTCGTCAACGGTGCGCAGGCTGGCAGTTCTCTCTACCTCGGCAAGAGAAACTGCGACAGATTGTACGGGGAGGTCTTTCTTACTTGTGCTCGGTTCTGCATGAGGATGACAAAGGAATGGGAGCAAGGGAAGGCAGAGGCGCCGCAGCGTCATCAGAAAGAACGTTCTCATCGTAGTCGACGAGAGGTTCCGGGGTGCGTGAGCATTGCGGAGAAGAAGGGAAGAGCTCGGGCGGTCCTTCTGTTCGGGAGTGACACTGTTCCTCGTTTTCTGCAAGCGAGTACGCGTCGGAAAACGAGTAGATGCAGTGACGAAATTTGCGTCGCATATTAAGGGCCGGGAAAGATAGTTGCAAAGAGAAGGGCTGCCGGGAGGAGTGGGAGAGCGGGAAGGTAAGAACTTCCCACGGGCGAAGCTGTCTTCTTGTGTTTTCTACGTACAAGACGGTAAGTCCGCTGGCGAGCTCTCCCACGTTGACGGAACCTAATACAGCTTTCTTGCACACGGAAGTGGCCAACGTGGGAGACGGCGCCGTCCGTTCGACACACACGCATGCTATTAGCCGTATCGACAAGAGAGCATCGCGCATTCGCTCAATGCTACTGCAACGAGACATAGGAATCGAAAAGGAGTGATATTATATTATTCCTAATTGAAAAAGTTCCAAACATTTCGGATGGTCTATGGTAATTTCAAGTCACATCGGCGAAACTATGGAACGGAAGAACATTTCACAGGCCACGTTTAAACCGTATCGACGTGGGACGTCACCGTGCCAAATATGCAAAGGTATCTTATCGTCAACAGAAAGACCTGAACGGCGGTTTCTCCTCGTGATGCGACGGCGTGCAGAAGTAAGCAGCACGTATGCGAAACGGTATTCATACGAGCGCGAAGGGTTTGAGCGGGATGGGTGGCATCGCTCAATTGTTGCGCGACGTATGGTGTGCGATGGGATGCGAGGAGTACGGGCTGCTGGAGATGGAGAGAGTGAGGGAGTGCGGGTGATGGTGTGGTGTGGTGGGCGAAGTGGAAGGGAGTGTGGGCGGGATGGGTGGCGTCGTTGAAGAGTGGCGAGACGTG
>JAUKWC010070605.1:0-33930 GCA_032356245.1 Endocladia muricata
GATGGATGGGGGGGATGTTGGGGGTTTTCGCACGAAACAGGCTCTGCCTACCCTGAGGCAGTGTACTCGCATTTTCTGTAACAAACTACTTTTCTGCAAATACTGCCACCTCCAGATTGTAGAATTCGGCAATAATTTGCAGATATTACACTTCATGCAGAATTCTGCACTTTTGTTTTGCAGAATTGCTCAGGCGTAATCCCAACATTATAGGAGGCGGTGAGGTAAGTTACACGTACAACAACGAGCATGTTCATCAATCGTATTCTGTACTTTACATACTTTCTCGATGATCACTTTGCGTCATATAAGGCCAGGCCTGACCTCATGTGGCGCAAGTACCCAATGCCCCACAGACATTAGTGTGTATTCTACCCTTCATCTCATACTGCATGAGGCGGAAACTCAGCCCGATACATTGCAAAGTTTCAAAGGTCTTCCAACATTCTAATTACCATCAAGACATGCATTTCGCCTTGGACGGTAGTAGCAGAGTCAAACTTAAGGAGAAGAGCCGCTCTAGGAGCAGCTTGAACAGTTTTCCCGCGTCAGTTCCATCCTTGGTTCCTGGTCACGAGGACAGAATCTGAAATCGGCTTCATTCCATAGAATGACAGTCACTCTCGGGCTTCAGTAGTGATATCAACTCCAGCCTGTAAGCGGCTTTTTGGGGCGCTTTGGAAGTACGAATATGTATTTCGGACTGTCCCTGAGGTCAAAACGGCTCTTATGTATGGAAAGCGCGAGACGCCGGTCACGGTCGACTGGCAGATCCTGGAGCAGGCTGAACGCGTGAGTCTCGACTTTGGGGGCATGAAAGCCCGAATCTCTTTTACCAACGTCGGAAGGAATCCAAGCGGAACCAACGAGAATATCTCCGATAGCAATGCTGAACTCTATGATGTTGTCGGAAGTGGAGGGGTAGCTTGTGGTACAGAAGCGGAGCATGATGGTCAGATTCCGCACGATGATTGAGAGGCGCATGGACCCAGTTGATAGAATAGGCAAGCGAAAAGCAATATCTGTAATGTTGTTAGTCAGGTTGCGGATGTGCTTATATTTTGAAACGCGCCCGAGGTTCTCACTGCGTATGAAATTGTTTTAGACGATTGCGCTGAAACACCTAGCAGTGACTTGCATACTGACCAAAATTGAGAAAGAAAGAGCAAATGGTTGCATGGTGAGGCCGATAGAATGCGCAAGGTTCTTAGTGTCTATATAACGATAACGAAATGCGAGGTGGGCATGACAAAGGATCTTTCGAAAACTTGTCTTGACGCAAAATGCAGTCGCATGCCTGACTTTGGTGGTTTTATGTGACGTGAGGGATTGGATACTCTCATAGGTTTCATAATATTCAGCTCATACTCGAAACGATCTAATTCTGTACAGACATCACCCAGATAATTGGTTCTCACTGGGATTGTGGAAGCCCCAAAGTAGCATCACGCTCAGTATGTGACATCTACATGGCGCATGTACGTTGATGAGAGCATGCCGCGAGGGTACGGACTAGGTGGTGAGTGAGTTGACGTCGACTGTCCGCATTATATTGCTCTCGGCCGCGAAGCCAAAGATGGCTGCGAGATTCAGACCGTTGCATGATGAGAGCGTGGAATGATGCCCCGTCCGGAGATTGCAACCGGCACTAGCACTAGCCCTCTACTTGCAGGTCAGGACAAAGTTAGAAGCTCAAATGCAGCCAGAATCCATTTGGTTAGGCCGTGGCTTCGGGCATATCGGGTGAGGTGTGAAGATTCACAGTTTGAATTTGTGGCCAATCCCCGAAAATTGATTCGTTTCTACATGGGACTCGTTCGCTTCATCAAAACTGCAGCTCAAGAGTCTCCAACGGACCGTTTGTATATAAAGGAGCTTGGCTCTCACCGGGACGTCATTAGTCTGGAATGAAAGCTGGAGGGAGTTTGAGTGGAGCTCACAGTGGTTGTACGGATAGGCTATCGAAGAATTCCCTTCATTAGACCATGCTCCGTGATATGTTCTGGTAATTCAACTGAATGCTTCAGATCGAGTTAAGAAGGTGCCGAGATAAGACGTGTGGGCTTTTAGGAAAGTATTCTCGAAGTGATGGAAAGGTACTGTGAGACTCGCAGCCAGGCTGACTGCCGTATCTGGAACAGACAGGATATTCTGAACTTGCAGAACACTCTCGGGGTTAAACAATGATCGCTCCGCGTCAATCGTACTAGTTTCTGCATGTTTATTGCTCTTGCATGGGTAACGTACAAGCACTGCATGCTACCATGGAGCATGGATAATTAGGCAAGTTTGTACAAACATTTGCCGGAGAGTCTTATCGACAAGAAATGTCACCTGGGTTCAGTGGAAGGTAAGTCTGTTGAGGAGGCGTTGGATGAGTGCGAGCTCGGAGATGGGAGCAGAGTCGATCTAGAACTTGTCCCTACACATCATAAGCGCAAAAGGGCAGACGGGTCATATACAAATGCCATCTCCCACGGTCACTGCAGAGTCTGTCATATCAAGGCGGGTCGAATTTCAGATGTGCGTTCTCATCTTCGCGACATGAGAATCGAAAACTACTTTCTGTGTGACGTTGATAGAGGTCGAGGGTGCGTTGAGTCAAATTTGTAACCAAACATTTATATCACAGGGTTCAAACCTATTTGAAGTTAACCCATGTACTCGGAGAGACACCTTTGTAGCTGACATATTACACAATAATGATAAAAAAAGTAGGTCATTGGACCGTTGATCCCTACTGGTTACGCCTGCGGTTCAATGCTTGCGATTTTCGTCAAATATGTGTGTTGTAACACCCATTCAGAAATTTTGCCTATATACTACCCTATGTTTTAATGGTCGTCGTAAATACCAATTGGATATCGGCGTTTGGATGTCACTAATCGAGATCTGGAAGGATTAGTACGATTGTTGCCGAACGTGAGCATGTCGAACTTGTGATCGCTACATCCCCAATAAGCAGCACATCAACTAGACTACACAGCAAAGATTTCTGCTTGAAATACATAAACGGTAATATATACCGTAGCGAGAAGCTATAACAGATCGGACGATGCAAATCTGATCATATGCGAGGCAGCAATGTTTATGTACTCTATCATGAGCTACCCGGCCAACGCCTGAAAATGTTGAGTTCTGAGTTTGCGTTATACAGTCGAACCCCAACTGATACGATTCTGATACCCGCATCACATGGGGCAGGAGTTCGCTATAATAAACATTACTGCGTATTGGACAATGACTTTTGCCTCTCGTGGGATCAGCTCTTGTCTTATATGAGGTTAAAATCGTGGGTATATGTGTAAACTTACTCTCCCGAGGATTTGGCAAGTTCCGAAGAAATTGTGTTCTAGAAGTGCTGCAAAGAGTCCATTTGAACAGATGACAGTGTACGGTGGCATTTTCTGAAGGGGCACTCGACCACGACACAACGAAAGAAAGCGAGTTGCGCTATGTGTATACACCTACTGGGTGCTATATAATGTTCATTGTACTTGTTTGAGATTTGTAAGTAGCAACTACAATGTCCACACGAATAGCTCGCCAACACCAGGATAAGACTACAATTCTCACTTTACTCAGAACTTTTAAACACTACCCCTCGTTTATATCATATTCTGAGCTATGCATCGCCTGAAAATGCTGCTTGAAAGTAGACCCTGCCAGTTTCGCGATGGCAAATGGAAGTTTCTTGGCAAGTATTTCGGAAACATCCGAAACATGCAAGTTTCGATTATATTATGTTCTTACAAAATGAGTAGGGAGACTGGTAGATCGCATTTCATGAAGTACTTTCATACAACAGACGCCTGTGCTATGTGGGCATCAAAAGGACTCCAAAATCCGTTGTTAAAGGGCATGTTATCAGTCGGGGTGTCAGCAGCACTCCTCCTGCGTGCTGGGTAAGCTCAATCCGCGCCATTATCAGTGCTCCGATGTGCCGATCAGCATTAGAGCTCGTTCAGAGTTAGCACCCTGCCCTTTCGGAATGCCGAGTACAGTTTGCAGGAGTCGACGACTCAGAAAGCCGTGAAAAGATGTGGGCTCTCATCGCCCAATCTTCATCCTTGAAATTCTTTTCCAACCCAATGTCATCTTGACGATAGCCGTCGTCCTTCTCAACCCGGGCGCCCATTCCATAGTAGTTCTGGCGTGAGGCTGGGACGGGCTACCTCAACGCTCTGAAGGTGAGGGTCTTCATCAGGAGAGCTCCACCTCTCCTGGTACATGTTGTCGCCAGCCGAGCTCGTCTTACTAGAGCTGGTGTAGTACCATCTATTTCGGTCGAACCGCATGACGGCCTTCAGGTCGGGCTTAGTCATGACTATCTTGACTAGGGTATCCATGTCGGCTGTTTCCATTCTTGACGGGTGGTCGAAAGGGTATCCCTTTCTCGCTGTGTTGACAGCACCAAAAAAGGTCAGGCCACTGTCGACAGGTAGTTTGGCGATCTCAGCCGATGCGACCTATTGGTCAGCACAGATGACTATGTTTATGTGAAACCAAAGTTCAACTAGCTGGAGAAGCACTGACGTGCCGTGGTTGTCGTTTCTCTCGATCTGGTGGTGGCCATCGTCTTGAGCTGATAGTGTCGGCTCGTGACAAGTCATGATGCTATTGACACCGTAACAAGCTGCCCTGATTTTACGTCCCCTTTTCGTCCTCCGGTCGAGGGACGCGTAATGTGGTATGCAAATAGAGCTCCAGCTCATCCGTAGGCCACACCACTTTGCTATACTCTCAGAGACACATACGAGCTTCCCTGTGTTCCCGGAAATGGTTATAGACATTCCTAAGGTACATTTGCGTAGTAAACCTTCCCCCCATACTGCAATTTTTGGAATAACGTCAATTGCTGACCTCCAGGGCGTTCGCAAATGTGGAGTTCGCCTAGCTCGGCGGTCTTTGGCTTGCAGCCGAAACTTTGAAAAAGATGTCTTCGAAAGCCGTGTGCACGGAATGTCCGTATCCCCTAGTTACAGTTTGCTGTCTAGTAAAACCTCATGCTTGTACTGAGAATTGTGCAGTATACTGCAGTTCCGCATCTCACCTGCTGTACTTCAATCGCACACGATGACCTACGGCCTATGTCACGCCGATGTGCTTACCTTGGACCCTGCATACTCCTAATTTACTTCCTACAAATCGCATGCTATTGCATTCAAGACAGAGACGTGCTTCAGGTGCCATCTACGGCTCTAGACAACTAAAACGTATGCCCGGTGATGGTCAGCTGCACTGGCATACCTCAAATCGTGCCGAAGCTGTACTTCACAAAACGAAGTATAAGACTCTTCCCTGACTTTTCAGAGAGTACCGTATCCATATTGCAACGCAAACATGGACTATCTCGTAGTTTGGGTAAGGTGGAGCGAGGTCCACGCGTACAGGCGGGCGGCATCAGTGAAGTGCCTTCCGGGAGGCAGGCCTTCAACTGTATTGCAACGCTCAAAAGTAATATTTCTGTCCCCCAAAGAACACATCCAGAGCAGAGCCATTTTCGTGCCTCGTATAGTCACTGATCAGAAATGCGCGAAAGAGCCCATGGATCTGATACTACGTAGCTTAAGACGAACCGTTTCAACTTGCTCCCCAAGGATGGAGACTGCAGGGTACCTGGAATATGTCAACGTCGGGCAACTGTCTTCGTACGCTGAGCATCACCAGAAACAGCTCTTAGTTCTCTAGTACTGTAGCTAGCACTTATTTTGCGTCGCGGTCTTCAGTGCAGTGGCGCGCGATCCGTCTGGAGACAACTGGGAGCACGCAGGGTCGAAGGTGCGCATATCCGCGTGAAGCAAGCTAATGGTTATCGTTCGCCATGGGGGAACGGAACGTCTGTGTTTACGGAAATGAATGCGGACGTCCACTGAGTGCAGTATGATGACTAGTTATACCCATGGTTTACTACACACTTAGCAGTTCCGGATCTAGTACTACTAGACTCGGACTTCCACCTGGTGGACGTCTGCGTCTAGTAATACTGGACCCGGACGTCAACCCGGTGTAAGGCCGGTTCTAGTGATACTAGACTCGGATGTCCATTTGCTGGACGTCCGGGTCGACTAGTGCTAGCCGATGTACTGCCGTCTTTGGAATTCCAGGATGCAGTTATACTGCGCAGCGTACTGCGACATGTGGAAGTCTATTCCTAGTACTAACGCTCAACGACGGCATTTTCCGCTGTTCCAAATGCAGTTTTGCTGCATTATGAACTGCGTAAAGTGCACCTACGCAGCGTACTTACTCAAAATGAATTGAACGTTCACTGCTCTCGGTGACCGTCTGGTCGGGTTCTACTACATTTATGTGCTGCTACACGAATACCCCTTCTACAGTATTTCAACACATCTACGTTTCCACCGTCATCCTCCACCATCACCCCTATTCCCTCGCCCTCTCCGCCTTCAAAAGTCCGTGCTTCCAGCATCGCATCGCATATCTTACGTCTCGCGAATTTTCGACGACGGCTCCCGTCCCGCCCCCCATCCCTTCCAGTTTGTATACCACACCGCACCATCACCAGCACCCCCTTACCATCTCCACCTCCAGCAGCCCGCATTCCCCGCATCGCATCGCACATAACACGTCTTGACACCCTTCAACGACGCCTCCTATCCCGCTCAAACCAATTGCGCCCGTGCGAGTACCGTATCGATTACGCGCTGCATACCTGGGCATACTGTCGTATCACAAAGACGAACCGTCCCTCAGTACTTTCTGTTGACAGCAGGGTATCTTTGCATATTTGAAGAGGTGGCGTTCCGTGTCGTTGCTATTTAAATGGGGCCTGTGCTAGGTTCTTGCGTTCCACAGTTTTGCCGCTGTGGCTTGAAAATAACCTCTATGAAATTACTCAACATCGTACGAAATGTTGAAAATGGTTCGACTAGAGATATTACAGTATCACTGCTTTTCGATTCCCACCTTTCGTTGTAGTACCCCTCAGCGAATGCATGATATTCTCTGGTCAACACAGCCAATAGCTTGCGTGTGTGTCGAATGGCAGACCCCGTCTTCCACCATGGCCACTCCCGCGTGAACGAGACAAGCAATAGGCTTCGCGAACGCGGGAGTGCTCGCGAGCGGACTCACCGTCTTCTACTTAGTGAAAACAAGAAGGCAGGTCGCCCTGTGGAAAATGTCCTACATCTCTGTTCTTCCACTCCTCCTGCCAGCTCTTTTACTTGCAGCCAACCTTGTCAGCCCTCAGCAGGCGGTGCAAGTTTTGGCACTGCGTCTACTCGTCTTGCGACGCGTAATCCCTTTCCAAACACGAGCAACAGTGTCACTTCCGAACACGCCGACCGGCCGAGCTCGTCCCTTCTCATCCACAAGCCTTACGCGCCCCGGAACCTCCTTGGCACTCCGATGATAACGTCCTATCTGATGAGGCTTCGGCGCCTCTCCTTGCCTTGCTCCCATTTCTGTGCCACCATGATGCAGAACGGACCATAAGTAAGACCGATATTCCCATACAATCTATCGCAATTTCTCTTGCCGAAGTAGAGAGGAATGCCGACCCGTGCACGTTTGACGAGATCATCTATATCCTGAGGTGTCCCGACTTCTCTCCCGCACGCTTTGGAGACCGTCTTGGCTCCTCGCAAGAGTGTCGCTCCCTCACACTCGCTGTTGTCGAGAAGGAGCTTCACCATCAAGACTGCTCTGCAACTCGTGTGTTGGACCACAGCGGTACGTCTTTCGGAACTACCTTCTTCCGGGATCCTATCGAGATCCCACGAAAGTAAGTAGCGTAAGCTAACACATTGTCTTGCTACTGCCGCCCTCGCGGTGACCGCTCGCAGAGGGACCCGTATCTCTTCGCGCATCCCCTGCAGACTAAGGTGCACCAACGAGTTGTCAAGACCTCAAGGAAGAAGTCATGGGTAGCGAGCTGGAGTGTATCATCTGGGACATCCGGACGGCGGGGACCCACTCGTTTGTAGGTTGCATACATATCTATACGGATAAATCCGCCGCTACAGTTAAGAACAGCGCCCCGGTTGCCCATCCCGTGCATCTCACTCTCCTCAACTTCGCCACCGATTTCCTCCGACGATGCTTAATGTCCTGGCACACCGTCATTGGCTATCTTCCTATCCAGGTCTTCCCCACCGCGGACGACGGAGGCTTTGATATCCTTTAACGTTCTTGGACTACTCGCGCACCAGGCACCAAAACCTCCAAACTGCACTCCGCTCCGGACTCTCTGCTGTCGCCTCTGTATGGAAAAGCCCTCGTAGGCTTCAAATGCGCAGATGCCTACCATCGTTTCTGGAAATAGCACCCAATCCTCACCAGCAACTGTTGCGACATCCCCAAGGCAAACGACATCATCGGCACTCGATCGGGGACAAAAAATAGCCCACCCTGCCACCGTTGCGAAGTATCATCAGATCTCCTCACTTCGTCGGCCTCCTTCCCGCCGCGTACCACCTAGTACACCATTCATCTTCGCAGGAAATTGGCCAGTCTCGAGGCCGACGCCGCTGCTCATGCGTTGCTGGGCAGGCCGGCTCAGGCACAAGCTGTCACTGCGCAGGCGCAAAAAACACTCTCCACCTGCTCCCTGCGGAGATTTCCATCCTTTCTGGAAACGTATCCCCTGCTTCCCTCCAATCCGCATCTCGACAGGCACTCCTTTTTGGTTTCGAACTGCTGGACAACTTCCCTCTCGGCATCGCCAAGGTAATCAAGACGTGTATTTTTCTTAGGCTCGACTCCCTCGTCCTATTCAGTGGGTGAGCTTCCGGCGGCAACAGTCGCAGGCAGTTCAGGACCATCTGCACAGCTCTCCCTCGCGGAGTCAACACAGTTCTGGCTGCCATTTGGAAGGACTTCTACGTTCCCGGCCTACACGTCGACTTCTCCGCCTCCGAGAAAGACAGTCGCCTGAACTGCCTCTACACAAGTGAAGGAGTCTGCGGCATGCTGGGGGCTAGACACTGGAAGTCTGTTGGCGTAGTATTTCGACTTATCGCAGGAATCATAGACCGTTGCTGTGATGAAGCTGACTCCGCGCCCCTCGTATGTATTTGCGCTCAGTACTCAGACATTCTACCACTCAGCCCAAGGCAGAGACTAAAGAAGCACTGGAGGTTCGCCGAGGTTGACAACCTAGAGGACCGTGTCAGTAAGTCTAAAGCCTCCATGCTCCACATCTTTGGGGACCACCACTCCACCAGGCTCAAGAGGCTCATGTGTCATAACCCCACCCACCTTGCAGATTACATCCGCAACTTTGGAGGCCTACAACATCTCGATGCCGGTGTTTATGAACACGCCCACACCGCATTCAAGCAAGACTACTGCCACAAATCCAATCGGAAGGCAACAGCTATGGACGAGACCGTCCGCCAAATGCAGCACTCCGAAAAGTTTGGTGCCGTTCGAACTCATATCGGCTCCGTTTCCCAATCTCGTCGCCTCCAAACCCCGCACAGGAACCTGAAAAACAGACACAGGGCGCGTCCTGTTAGGGAAGGCTTCAGATTGTACCTCCGCGAGCTTGCTCACTTGAGAACCATCGCCACGCCGCTTCTCGGAAACGAAGAAGGCCGCCCCTCTGCCACGATGCTCGAACCACTACGCGGAGAAGCTTGCGACATTTGCTTCGGTCTTTTTGTCAAGCTTCGTGACGAGGGCACCGCTGTGCTCCTCGAACTTCTCCGCGCCGAGCTTCTCCACCAACATTCGGGCCACACATGTGACACTCTCCAAAATACAGTTGTCAAAAGCGGTTATGTTCTCGGCGGGTTCTGTCCTTCCGTCAACGACTATGATCCCAACTTGAAGTTCATTCAAGTCAACTGGATGGTGAAACACGTTATTCAGCGCGTTTATGCGAATAGCAGGTTTGGACCGACAAAACGGCAGCGATTCAGCTTCGTGCTTCTGGCCGCAGACGACGAAGAACACACAGACACTGTATAAGTGGCCCAGGTTCTGTCTCTCTTCCATATGCCTGGCCGTGAGTCATGGCAACCTACCGAGTATACCTTCGTTCGGTACACGGACTGTATTGCACCTATCGACGCTGTTGATGACATTCTGCAATGCGTTTGCTTGCGGTGGTCTATAGTTGAGCGGGTAAATCGCACAGATAATCCCGTCCCGTTCGCAGAGATGCAGCGACGAGGGCGTTGAGCTCCTTCTTCTCCCTGATTTCGCCTGTGCAAGGCCTCTGCTATCATTGAAACAGCTCACGTGGTGCGGTCAAAATTTGACATCCACACTTTCACTCCTCAGCTCCAGTGGCTCTGCCATTGCTTCTACATAAACAGGTTGTAAAGAGACCACGACGCACGGCCGGTCTTACCTAAACCGTCCCCTCCAACGGACACGCTATTCTCTCTGCACTAGAAGTAAACACACGAGAAAACTACAATGTCGATAATATGATCACGACATACAAGAACGGTTTGCGTCCTTCTATCTCTTCTTTGCATCGAAAAATAACCGTCCTTTCCTATAACAACAGCGCGCGGGGAAGAATCCAAAGTTATGGCCTGAATCCGTCACAGCAGAGACGCGCTATTGCAAAGTTCATATGGTCCCTCGCTCTAATCTGCACGTGCGACGGAGCAACCGGCAACACCGCCGAGCATACTGGGGATGTCATCCGACAACCACGCCTTCCGTACCGCCCTATGACATTCGTTCTCTGAACCCACCTTCACCACGTTTGTGGCTACTCCAGGGGCTCCTGTCGAGAAGTCACCACCATACGCTTCACCAGACCGTTCCATCCCCTCATTCACTGACGTATACACCGCCCCCTCCACAGTAGAAACATCCCGAGGTACTTCTTGCGGAACAATGCGGCATAAAACGCTGCAAACGCCGCATCATATCTGCGCGGTTGCCAAGACCATGTACATGGAAAACGTTAGGCTGCAAATACTTTCGTGCTGGCCACCACGGCCTTCGGAATGCTACAGGCCGGATACTGCTGTTGCCAGCCAGACGTCCAGGCGTGCGAGTTGCATGATGGACCCGTACGCGGACGCCCCATACTGTTGAGCATGGGACCCTCGAAACTCTGATAGGACATGTTTCCGAAAACAGTTTCCAAACAGTACGTCGCCTTCCTCAAAATCATACACCCCCTTCGGTAGAGAGTAATCATCGGATGCTAGATCCTCGGCCTTGCTGAGTCGCCACCGAGAAGTCTGGAGTCCCTTGCTCCCATTCTGCACCCATCAGCTACACCCGGGCCTCAAGTGCATGAGATGAGCGCTCCAGTCGCTTTCTGTGCGATGCAAACGTCATCTTCCACGAAATCAAGAAGAAATAGCCGACGCAATCGAGCAGCTTGTCCCCAGCGTTTCTCTTCCGAGCGCTCATCACGTCAAAGATTGTCTGCATCATCCTCGTACGTAGAGCAATGTCTTTCGAAACAGCCTGCTCGCACTCGCCACAGGATTCGGCGACCAAAAACAAAGATGACCAGTTCCCAGCGCCAAGATCTGCACGCACCATTCCAATCAGAGCCGTCGCCTCATCGTAGTAGGAACCGGCGTAGTACTCGTTACGATTGGCAAGAACCATCCGTGGATTTGGCACGACACCCTCCAAGGAGTCCACGGAAAGCTCTCCCGCCATGCTCGGCTTATTGCGACCCGCCCAGTTCCGAACTGGAACAAAACTTGTTGGGTACAGCTCAGCAATTTTGCGGTGGCACCATCGCAGAATCTGCTTCTCGATGGTCTTGGCAACGCGAATGTACTTTGCCCTCAATTGTGTCATACGCTTGCGCCTCTGACCGCGCCAAGTTTCGGCACGCGGTGTGGCCTGCTAGGTGCCACCGGAAATCCCACGAGCCAGGGGTAGGCTGTCGTTCACCTCGTCTACATCCTTGAATTCGGCTTGTAGTCGCAGGAACTCGTAAAGCATTGCGTTGGTCGTTACCCGCACCTCAAGAAGCTCCTGATCGCCCTGCTGTGCCTTCTTCTTATAGTCGCTGACCCTTGTCCACAGACCAGTAATGTCTTGCTCCTGCGCCCTGACCTTATTCATCTGCTCTGCAAGCATCGTTTGCAGCTCTTCCATCTGCACACGCGAGATCGATTGTGAGCGATTTACAGCGGAAGTCTCAACCCTTGTTTGGGACGGCATGGGCGGAGGTGCAGACGAAGATGGTCTCACCCCCGATGCGCCAGGAGGACATAGTGTCCTACGACGAGATTTCCCTGGTCCACAGCAGATGTGAGACCGCACAGGGGCAGCAATGCCGGGTGTGCGGACGCGCGGAGCGGACGCACTTCCGGCCCGGACGAAGAAGCTGGCTGTGCTCGAGCTGCAGCAGATTGAATAGGCGCACGACAAACAGGCATCTGGTTGACGGCACGCCCTGGTGGCACCGTCAGTGTTATAGTAGCACCGTAAGTCGCCAGAACAGTGGCACCATCGGCTTGTTCACCTTCTGGACCATACAGAGACGGCGCCGGCGTCGTCTGGGGCTCCACAATCCCCCGTTAACCCGCCTGACAGGTGACGCTGAGTTGCATAAAGCTCACGGTTCGGGGCATCCACAGCGACAGGCGCAGCCGGGGCATCATCCTCCCCCTCCCGCTGCTCGTGGATGCGCTTGCAATATCGTTTCATCGGAATAGCCCTTCGTGTCCTTCTGCCCGGCGGAGCCTTCCATGTAGAGCTGCATCACAGGGAGGACACGACAGGAGGAGGCACCGTGAGAAGAATAGGTTCGAAAACTACGTCGCGGTTCTTGTGAACTGAGGAGTATAAGTCCCAACGAGCAGCTACCACTGGTAGTGGGGCCTTTGCAAAGTCACGCACACGCGGAGAGTGCCTCCCGACGTTTGAAGTATCATAAGCGTCAACAGCAGGACTGGAACTAAGGGCCGAGGGCCTGCAAACGGGCATTCCAGAAATAGCGAAAACTTAGAGTTGGGTGGTGTCACTGATGACAGGGGTTCAGATCTGCAAATGAGAAAATACATGGGCAGATGGGCGTTGTTCTTCAGAGTAAATTTCACACATCCATCTGCTCATATGTTTTGTAATGTGTAGATCTCAGCTTCTGTCCTTACTGACATCCCCGTATTCTAAATTGTCACTACTTCTCAAACCTCTTTTGCCTGCTATAGCAGCTCCCAAAACGCCCACTTCTCTTGGCCATCTTTCTTGCCGCTGAGCCCAGGTCCTTCTCAGCCCCTCTACTGTGGGCTGGTCGTCCGGAGCGGGCTCTCATATTGGCATTTAGTCTTTCAGTCTGTTCATCTGCATGCTCTTTTGGAACATTCTATCACGTTCTTAGAAGCTAAACGAATCCCCAAAATTTGTGAAAAGGTCCTCGCCCTTCAGAATCTCACGCGTCGCGCGTATCGGATCGGTGTTCAGTGAACGATGAACACTGTGTGACGATTCCTCTCGATCCTCATCAAACCCCACGCTTCTGTCTCGCGCTCAAGAAGTACCCCTATTTAGCTCCCGCTCATCGCCAGGCAAGTGCCGGGCGTCATCCAGAACCCCGGCCACACAAAATGGTGCGGGTAGAATGTATACCTTATATCCCGGACCTTTACGGGACTCCGCCCTCCTTTCCGTGAGAAGGGCTACCCGGTTGAAACGTTCTTGGTCTACCCACAGAATTCCGCCTCCAAAGATCTTCGTCTTCTCGGACGTGCCGTATCGTCAGTCTGCGTACATGAGCGTCCTATAGGAGGGGAAGATCGGCTCTTCCTTCGCGAAGACCCAGTCGGCAAATACCCCGAGTCTGACACCTTCATACTTCACCTTTGGCGGACGCACCACCACAAACCTCGCTATCGCTTCCGCCGGCCGTTATGTTAGCGGGTTTTGCGTGTCTAGCAGGTTGTGGTACTTCGCGGGCCAGTTGTCCGCCGACGACCATGAATAGCGCCGGGAAAGCATCGGGTCCCCAGAGTCTTTCGCATTAAACCAGACTATATAGTCTGGTAACCGTTGACACCCCGGGACACCCAGCAAGAGCATACGTAGGGCTATTCCCCCTCCTGGCAGACACGTTCCGTTTCACGGCAGCCAAGTATCTCGTGGGAAGCTCCTCAGCCCGCGAAGAACCACCAAAGTCGCACGCGGTGCTAACAACGCCTTCGCAAAACGGAAGAGCTTGACTGACGTAGTCGTCATTCTTGTCGCCGCCCAGAAAACAGCGATGTCTCGGAAGCCCTATGCATGCACTGGCAGTCGTACAAGTACCTCTGAACAGGTCCACCACAAGGCCCCGCGGTGTCGAATACTGCAACACCAGGGCGCTCATGTGCTTGATGCTCTTCTGCTCGGATCGAAGCATCTTCATGCGAATCCCTTCGTCAGCTCGTCTCACCACCTCACCAGGCTCCAACTGCTGAATTCCGTCCATACAGATTGTCCCATCTGCGTGCAAAGACTGCACATACCCGTTGCTTTGGTCGCATAGCCAGGTGAACTGCACTTCAAGCGGCACATTCCTGCGCCAGAAATGAACAGCCCATTGCATGGCTGAGGCGTGCCCACGTCTCTTTATACCTGGGTTTTGCGTGTAATCAACTCGAGCTCGGACGTGGACCATCGGCTGGTCCTTCACGTTAGACACAAAGTCCTCCTACCGCCTCCCCCTCGACGCGCTGGCCGGTCACTCACCTCTTCGTACACCTCATGGCTGTAACGCTTGAGGCGCGAAAGCCACATACTGAACTGTAGGCCGCTACAGAACAAGGTTCCGTGGCCGATTTTAGCAAGCAGTGCGTCGAATATTGGGATGGAGGCGTCGATGCCATGGTGGGTGAGGACATCGTTGGCAGAGTCGTCTGTACCCGGCTTTCTTCTGTTTTTGAGTAGAGAGTCCGTCAGCAGCATATGAATCTTACCATTCAGGCATTCAGTAGAGTCGTCAGCGTGATGATTGATGTGGTTGTGCAAAATGCAGCTGTGGACACAGCAGTCCAAATTCATCACGCCCAGCAACTCCGCGAGAAGGTCGGTCGATATATTCTCCTCAGAGAGCGACTCTTCCGACACCTCTTCCGGCGGTGGAGACGGGCTAGTGCGGATGGCTGGTTTTGATGCTTCGCAAAGGGAATCTCTCGACTGCGGCACTATCCGGTTGAGAGTGGAACGGTAAGTCTTACTATCTTGCCCCATACGACTATGTTCCACAATATCCTTGACTTCGTCGTCGGTACTGTGCAGTTCCAGCTCCATTTCCTCTTTCAGCCGGGAACACAAAGAGCGAAGAGGCCGCGCGGATAGTGCCACACTAGGCGTGGTAGTCGACAGTGTAATCCGTCGACGACGACGCGGTCTTGTGTCTTCCGAATCGGCATCTGACAGCGCCGAGTGCACCTTGATAATCCTCGGAACAGGCACCGTCATCTTCAGGCGCATCACGTTGAAGCCCGTAATATTCCACGGTATCCCCGGTGAGGTTGGCAAAGACTCTTCGCAAGTGGTCATCGCGCGACTCAAAGCGGTCCAGATACGGCCAGTTGCTGTCGTGCTTCACACCATGCAAAGTTTTGTTTGTAACAATGGCTTGCGAGCTCGAAAGAAACAGGCTGGTAACCGCCAGCATTGCCGCTTCCTTCTCAGCAATACGCTCCCAAGCTACTATACTACTCGAACTCTCCTCCATACTTGCTGCCCCTTTCCCTTCCAGCGTGATCTCCTGCGTTATGCGTGCAAAGCCATCAGCGAGTGACTTCTAAGCCACAAAGTGCTGAACGCGCGGACAAAACAGAAGCTAGGGTCAGACTAGCACCTTGCACTCCGAAACTCCCACTGCCTTCGCCAGCTTCGTCCACACCCGAGTTAGCAGTTGCACAGCAGACGAGGGACGACTTTTGGTTTGATTTATCTTCTTCAAAGCAAATACACATTTGCTGCGGCGCCCCGAGTGGCATAAGTCGATCGCGTGGAAGAATATGAGAACCTCCCAGGTTGTCGAGCGGCCAACAAAAAACGTTCCGGGCAGAACTACTTCCCGAACCTTGCTGACCTTAGAGGGAATGACCCTGGTGCCAACAATAAGGGACACCCCGTAATTCTTCTGCCTCAGTGCCACATCTGCTATATCCCCAATTATTCTCTCATTTCGAGGCAGGAACACGATCGACAGCGCTGCGCGCACTATCTGCTTCATCTGCTCACTGACCACCTCGCGAGGGACCTGGTCGTCGCTGTCGTTAGAAAGGCGGAGTTCGCTGACAGTCTTGCATTGCTCGCTCTTCACTACCGCAGTTTTGTTGATCTCCGTTGAGGCCTCGTCGCCTGCTCCAATGAAAAAGTGCAGGAACGCCGACATGCGGAACTTCATGGGGCCAAACTTCACATTTACCTCGGATGAGAAGAGAACGGAAATGAAGCGAGGAAAGCACACGGCAGCTGTCCCGAGCGAGCCGAGTTCAGTCGGCCCCATGGTTACAGTGCGGTGAGGAACAAAAGTGGAAAGGAAGCCCAGGGATGATTTGGATGCAAGGAGGGAGGAGCGCGGCATCGCAAGCGAAGCAAGGAAAACCATGTGAATCGAAGTACAGGCATGAGAGACGAGGACAAAGCAGCAAAAGCAAAGGAGACCGCGTCGATATATCGGTATCGCAAGTATGTAAGGTGTCGTTTTGTGGGAGAGGATGTGTGCCATGCGCATCGTGGACAGAGAGGATAGCGGCGAGGAAGACGACATGCTCATACAAGCTAACGTTTCTGCTCCGTAACACCAGTTACGAACAGTGGCACCCCCTCCAAGAAACATGGAAAAGTAAGTAGATTACTTAGGGTGCTGGTGGTGTTACCGGTGACAGGGGCTCAGATCTACACATGTGAAAACCCATGAGCAGATGGATGTGCGGAATTCAATCTGAACAACAATATCCACCTGCCCATGGATTTTCTCACATGCGCAGATCTCAACCACTGCCACTAGTGACACCAACTCCGTCCCGAAAAATCGTACGTTTTTCAAACTTGAAGTGCAGCTACTGCGGCCTGGTCAGAATTGCTTCTTTTCGAGCGCGGCGATAATTGCCGCTAACCGTACCCGTTGAGCCTCCCGTGGCGCTCGTGTCCCTACCCCCCCTGCGCTACAACTTTTTTCGCTCAATCTTTCCATTCCCTACTGTCACCCGTGCACCCTCCCCAGGATACGGATCCTTTCTCATCTTCTCCGCCTTCCCGTTATAAAATCCCGCCTCCTCCACTCCCATTGTTGACCCTTTGTCGCAAGTGCCGTACTTCCGAAATAACCGACAAACTTCTCGTCACGACCTCTAACTGCGACTCGCCCCCGTCGGCCACGGAGCCGCAGCCGGGGGTATAATCACAGCCGGAATCGGAGCCGGAGGGAACGGGGGAGGATTTCCTGGCCGAAACGGCCGTGCAGCCCGCTTCATCAGAGTCGCCGCCACGCAAATGCCCTTGCCGGGACGCATCACAACAGGCGCGCTCTTCGTCCCACCGCTCTCCAGCACCAGAGAATTCGGTCTGGAAGGATCCCGATGTGGTTGCCGTGGAGGTCGAGGAGCAGCCGGGGTCGTGTCGGACTTTGTCAAAGGCCGACTACGAGTCCACAGAGGTCTATGTATATACTGCGCAGACTATACATTCGTAGCATGCTCTTAGCAAAAGCACGGACGCCACTATCGACGGCCTCCGGGCCAGCACGGTTGAGCGTGGCTACAAGTACGTCATTGGCGTCATATTTGTCACAGTGCGTCGGTGCGACAATCCGTCCCTACCAGATATCGCTCACGAGACAATCAAGGACGGCACGGTGTTGCGCGAGGGTGTCAAGTGTGCTATGTTGGACGGCCTTCATCGCCGCCAAGTTGTCCTCAGCCTGAATGAGGAAATGGACGGCACGGCATGGGCTCGCGAGCTCCTCCGTATGGGTTTTGCCCGCGGAAAGGATGGACGGTACATGACGGAAATGCAAATCATGTCGGACGCGTCCAAGCAGAACACCTCCACCGGACCAGTCTGCATCCGCAAGTCGTTCTTCCACTACATCATGAGTGTCGTCCACTTCATGCGGGCTCTCGCCATGGAGAACGACATGAACGGACTGGCGCTTCGTTAGAGCGGAACCGGGGAAGCAATGGCTAAGGCCAATCTGCTGCCAGCAACCGACCTGTCTGCCTACTGCCGCCACGTACGAGTCGCGAAGATTTTCCTCGGAAACTCAGACCTCGTGAGAGTGCGGAGCGACCTGACCATCGGCACCTCGATCTCTAATATGCTCAGCATCACTCATCTTGATGACGAGCATCTTCGCTCAGAGCACCCTCCAGTCGTAGCTCTGTTCATAACTTCCGCGTCGCAGTTCATCGAGAACGCGGACCGCGACAGAATGTTTTGATCCAAAGCTTTCTACGCGGGAGCGAGGCAGCTTTTGCAGGTCTGCTTAGGCTTGTTCGAGAAGTATGGCAGGGCGAAGGGCCTCAGTGGTGACAAATTTCTGGGGACTGAGATTGCTCAATCGAAACTCCTCAGAATTTCCGGTAAAGAACTCGGCCTGAACCAGATGCGCCTCTTCTCCAAGATAGACAAGGACTCTCATGAAGATCAGGAGGAGCAGAACAAGGCCCGGGCTACAAGCTTCGCGAAAAACGTGACTGAGCACTTTGCTCCCAGGCCCAGTAAGCACACCGCCCCGGCACGTGTGACGACCCTAGCTGCTGTGCCTTCTACATGCAGCTTTGCCGAGCGTTCTCTTGTTTCCCACGCGAGTGCACTCGAGCTTGTAGTCCGTGGGCGGAAGGCCCAAGGAGTGCTGCCAGCGTAAAAGCGTTTGCTAGGGAGACAACGGCTGCACCCTCCTCACGGTCAACGCCTCGATGTGTCGAGGTTGTGCAGACGGAGAAGTCTGGTGGAGCGAAGAAAGCAGTGGGACAGTCGAGACCAAGGGTTGCTGAGAAGACCAGGGCGACCCAGGAGGTCACAGACCAACGTAAAAGTGCCGCGCAAATGTTCGACGACAATGTTCCGAACCAGCTGGCGGTCGGCACTGCGGACAAGAACATGGTGTTTAAAGGAACACCCAGCACTTGGGAAAATCTGGTATGTGTCGTCCCGGCAGATCACGAAGAAGACCAGTTGCGGGTGTGGATGGCGTAAAACCAGCACCCCATGCTCTGGCTGCTTCCAATCCACATACCCATTGAGCACCGGGCGTACTTGTACCTCTCCATCAAGTATGTCGTAGCTATGCATCGGCTTCAGTTCTTCATCGGGAGCTACGTATACCCTACCGGGCTTGAGTGTATCAATGTAGGTGCGGACATCTGGAAGCCCAACCGGCCTCAGACATCCTTCTGGAGGAACGTAGCAGACGGGGGTGAGGATTATGGCGGAGGATGTGCCTACTTTGAGAAGCGACAATGTGAGATTCAGCACCTCGGCTCCACGTGCCTTGAGAACTTCGCTGACTCCAGGGGCCTTCCGCGTGGGAGCCTCCGGCCCCTCATGTTGACGCCCAAGTGGAAAATTTCCCCAGTTGAAAAGTTGGTTTCGTTCATTGCGAGCACATTCAATGGGGAGAATGCACTGGGACAGGGGCCCAATAGGACCCGGTGGAACCCGATTATGAACGAGAGAAAATACAAGGGGGGCGCAGTAAACCGGAAGGTTGGACTCGCCAGCTATGCCAGCACACGGAACCTGCTGATGGCAGCTTGCGAGTTGAAGTGGAATTCGGCGTGGACTTTGCGAAGGCGTGCGGAGCAGGACGCTTGGGTGGGTGAGCTTGCCGCCTACATCGGTCCGACGAAGATATTTGGGATGAGGCCGTTCATACCTAAGACAGGGGATGAGATGTTGGTTACAAACAAGCACTGCCCGCGGCAGGCGTCGCACAGGGACTTTAACGGGTCATTGAACGCGGAAACGCCACGCTTTCTTGCGATCTTGAGAGAGCAGTGGGCTTCCCGTTGTATGTGTGTGACTATTGACACGCGTTTGCATACTGGAAGGAGAGCGAGCAGGTGGCCACAGCGGCGCTGTACAAGATGAATAAAATCATTGTGACGCCCAACTCGGAGTTTTTCGGGCATGGCCATCTCACGCACGCCGGGATTGGACATGAGGACCGCATTGCGGTTGAGTTGACGGTACGGTATCGTGTGTATTTTACGCCGGAAGGCAAAGGTGTGCCCGACGGGGTGTTCTGCGCACGGAGAGGGCTACCGCAGTTCCCGGGCAGTGAGATGGCCCGTTATAGTCGTGGGATTAATGACAGAGGTGAGGGGTCGGACAGTGCGGACGACGCGGATGTGGTTGAGCTTGGAGACTCGGACGCGGACGGGAGTAGTAAGGCAGAGGAGGTCAGTCCTAGAGATGATGGTTTCGACTCCGATGACCCCGACGATTTGATTGCGGTTCCGACAGGTAGTGAGGACCATTACATATCTACACGAAGAAGTAGCTGAATAGCGTGGAGTAGAACAAACTTAAAAACTACATGCCAGTCTGATAACCAGTTCCAGCGAGCAGGCCACACTATAGGAGCTGACAAAGACTTGGGCTCAGCCGCAAGAAAGGTCGCCCAGGAAAGTGGGCGATTTTAGGGCCGCTATAGAACTAAAAAGAAGTTTGAGAAGTACTGAAAATTTAGACTAGGGGAGTGTCCCTAGTGACAGGGGCTGAGATCTACACCTGTCAAAACACATGAGCAGATGGATGTGCGAAGTATACTCTGAAAAACAAAATTCATCTGCTCATGTATTTTCACATGTGCAGATCTCAGCCCCTGTCAATAGTGACACCCCACCGATCTTAAAATTTTCGTACTTTTCAACGCCACGAAATGCACGTCTAAAACCTCTTTCTGACGCCGGCCCCAGGTTCGGTTTGTTTTTACTCCTCGTGTGATACGTGTGAGACCTGTTCGGAACAAGAAGGGTGTGCCTCCCGTTCTGCACAGGTCAACGGTAGCAAGTCCTCAGCACGGGCGGAGTGAGGTGTTGGCATCTGTACTCCGCATGTGCGTCTAGGGATAGGTGACCATATAGAGTAGGAAAAAAGTTGTTCCGTATGAAAGGATGCCGACTCGGCGGCAGGCCTCAGCCTCGCGCTGTAATTGGCAACACCTCGGCGCAAACCACGCGGTGCCAGATGTATGAATTCGTGTGCACATTGGTAACCAGGGCCGGATCGATGCACAAAGGAGGCTCTACTACAGGAACGCAATGTGAAGGGCAGAGACACTACGTTTGAGCCCCGCGATACAAGTAAACGTCGTACGTTCGGCACACACGAAACTGACGCCGTCCAGCAGCACTCGTGCAATGTGCCACGCCTTTTGTGGATTACACGCTAGTTCTTCTTTGCGTTCTAGTATGTTTACAATACTGTACGAGAAATCAGCGCAAAGTTTCAAACATCATCTCTTGCCATATAGCGTCGGCAACATTCTGGGTAGGCTAGTACAGCCAAACATCACCGTGGATAATGCTCAGGTTTCTAGAGCCACAAATCACGCGTATTGCGCGTAGCAATCTCCAGCGCAATGGCACGAAGTCCGTCGGAACGCAATTACCAGTATGACGGGTCCAAGGTTAGCTTATCCACGTGAGTTAGGCTACAGGTCATCATGTGACATTGAGGTGCGTACTGTGAGATGCTGAACACCAGTGCACTGCACAACTCACAGTGCGAGCTGGATGTTTTACTAGGAAATGAAATGCGAGTAGTAGATGCGGGCGTTCACTAGGCGCGGCAGTTCAATACCTTTTTTCTTGGAAGTCGGCCTCCATGCGAAAATCGCCGTGCTACACGAACCCCACGTTTTGGAATGCCAAGGAAGTCAGCATTCCGTGTCATTCCGAACTGTGCAGTACATGTGGACGTTATATTACGCTACTGCACCCGGTGGACGTCGGCATCCATTTCCGGAGACAAAGGCGCATGTGCATTTGACCTGTACCCCATTCCTGCCGGTAGGACTGTTCACGGTGGAATACGGTCCCACCACTCAACAAAAACCTGCAATTATTGCTGTGCGGACGAGAGAGTATTATGGACTTGCTGACGACTATTGCAACGAGAGCTGAACATCGATATGAAATGATTCTTGAGTACACGTCATTCAGAGATTTCAGAGTTTCGTGGGGTCTACGATAGTTTTGATGCACGGTGGCGAGATCGTGGAGCGCAAGAACCGACCACACGCATCATTTGAACGTCAGCGACACGAACCATCACCTTTTCATATCTACGTAGATACCTTGATGTTGATAAAACTTATCAAGCAATGACTTTATATTCCTTCGCATGCGACGGCGTGCGTAGGTGAGTAGAACGACTTCGTTACGTGCCATTGCCGTATTCAAACCGAGGTTTGGCCGCAGTCGTTGTGTGGCTCCAGAGTGGCACCATATTTTGTGTGCCATGGGATGCGGGGAGTGTGGGTCGTTGGACTTGAAGAGGGTGACGCAGTGCAGGCAATGATGGGGCAAAGTGATGCAATCTGGATCGAAAGTTGGGTGGGATTTGTGGCGTCATTCGACAGTTACAAAACATGGGCACTGCGGTGCAGTGTGGGGAGTGTGGGTCGTTGGAGGTCGCGATAGTGGGGGAGTGGGGGTGATCGACGGGCGTGATGGTGCATGCTTCAACAGAGGACGCACGAAACACATGAAGTGGCACGAAAGTGACAAGATATGGGGGTTGGGATGCGCTGTGTATAGTATGAGTTGTTGCATCAGGAAGAGAGGGCACCTGACTGGGACTGGTTATACGCTATAGTGATAATAACATATGTACGCCCCTATGAGTAGTGCGTAGGTTGTGGTATGGAGACCTAATAACACTACACCGAACGTCAACCGCACGCAGTAGACGTCAGGCCTAGCGATACTGTGTTTGACGCCTGGTGGTGCTACGCTCGGAACCCTGAAATATACAGTTGCCATGCGGTAGAGTTCGAGATGCCAAGCAGCATATCTGCACCGTGGACCTCCACAGACCATACTATATGAAGGACTTCTACTAGGCTCCGACTGTCACCAAGTAGACGTCTGGATGCAGTATTACTAGATCTGGACGTCCTCCAGGTGTAAGTATGAGTCCTGTAATACTAGACCCGGACGTCGACCTGGTGCAAGCCCGGGTCTAGTGACACTAAACTTGGAACGGAAATATATCTAGTAAGCTGCGGACATTGGTAGTCTCTGTACTGTACCCAGTGGATATCTGCATCCATTTTCGGAAACATTCACGTGATTGACTTCTTCTGTACAGCATACGAAACCCACCAGACAACTTTAGAACTAATAGTTGGAAACAAAGTAATGGTGGCCGGCAGGGTTGACTAAGATTTGAGGAGGGCAAGTAAAATACACTGTTTCAGATTGTGTTGACTATTTATGGAGAACAAGCTCTTGTTACGAGAAACTGTCAGTCTCGTTCCAAAAATCCCTTTAGTTTGTACATTTAGCCGGATCTTCGATCAGTAAGAAACTAGAGTGGGTTATGGCTCTATTGAGTACCCACATATGTAGAAAATACCGAAGTCGCAATATCCTAATCCGTATGTGGGAACTGATGCCCAATTATCCAGAATCTTGAGGTGACTAGATTCTATAGAGTTCCAAAACTATATTCCACCAAGGAAAGAGAAGGATTTGAAGTTGAGTTCGGGACATCACTTCGAAAAGAAGTCTCGAAACATTTTCACAAATAGACCTGTGCATGTGCAGTGATTGCACATGTCATAGATTCTCCAAGAGGCTGCATACATTTCTGACTCGTATGCAGGGAATGTCGTAATAGACAGTATTCTCTATAGACCGTTGCATTTTACTTCACATGTGGTCAACCTGGACCTCATACCACGCCAGTCCAGTGCGTAAAACAAACGAGTTCATTCTCCGACTTTTGATTAGATATGAAGCATGTTCGAGCGGTAACACGTGTGTCCTGCTCCTTTCGCGGCTCCGCAGATATCATTTTGTCTCCGTTTCAAACAGTAACACGCTACCGCAGTGGTCCCAGGACCACTAGAAAAGTCCTTTTTTGCGAGTTACATATTCGCTGTGCAACTCTGTGCTCCGAATCTTTCTGTAGCCCACTAGAGGGGTTGCAAAAGTCTTGCGTTACAAGACTCTTTTAGAGAGTTCGCGGGAACAGAAAAAGGCGTACGGTAGAATCTTCTAAAGATGTATTCCGAAAGGGAGGAACGAGGTTGTACAGGTAATCTGACCGCGGTTAAAATGTCGAGGGCTGAAGAATAGTTGGTCCGCTTCGACAAAGATTCGGAAATGAAAACTAGAATGTGCAATGCATTCGCTCGCTAACAGTTAATTTGGGTTACTATTGATGAGCTCCAATGAAGGCTCAGATACCGCTCTCAGCAGTCTTCGTACCCAAAACCACATGTTTCCGGGGAGTGCTACTGAAAACATTCCCTGTCAGTTCCTTGTGACGAATGTAGACGTTTTGGTGAATATTCTGGAATCGTCCCGCACATGTATGACCAGTCAATTCCTTTGCATCCGACCGAAACGAATAGTGAGACTAGTGAGCCGCACTTTATGACGCCCCAGCAGCCAGCAGACTTCTGTGCCTCTACGGGGACCAGATCAACTCCAACCCTACCGTAAACGTCCATGTTTTCATTCACAGGTCCAGCTGCGGAGCACCTGCAAACCGATAAACCTCCGCCCATACCATTTTCACTAAATCTAACTTCTAGTCGACAGCAAAAATCATCCAGAATCAGCACCCTGCTGCCTCGATGTCCTGAGTACAGTTTATAGGATTCAGCAACGCGGACAGGCCGAAGAGTGGTGTTCATATTCATCGCCGTATTCTTAACTTCAAACTTCTTTTTCAACCCGGGGTCGTTCTAACGGTTACAATTGTGCCCATCAACCTTCGAACATGTTCCATGGCCGTTTCCAAATACTTTGTAGATTGTTGGCTCGATACACTAGAAATGATGGTTCTGGTTGCGTCCTATCTTCTCCTCAACATGTATGTGTCGGGTAGGCAAGATCATCCCCACAGATCTGATGAAGTAGCTTGTGCTTCTTCCACTGCCTACCTCCCCCACAATTCTGCGCTTTGTAGTTGCTATTGTCACGGGTGAGCCCTTGTTGGCTATTTTCAGTCCTAAAAGATAGTCGAGAGGGTATTCGTTTCTGGCTATCTTTACAATACCGATATGCTTCACGCCATTCTCTGGAGACACCATTCCTATCTTTACCAATACAAAGCATGAGTCAGCACAAATAACTCTGTCGGCGTGAAACATTTGGCTGGAGCGGCCCCAGAACCATTGGTATTTCGTGTCTATAGCTGGTCTCAGAGTACTGGGGGATATTGTGGGGCACTGCATTTTGGGGACACCTGTCACCCAGTGAACTTTGCTGAAGTTTGAGTAATCTGCCAGGGCCGACTACAGATCAGCGCTGACTGTGCGCAGCCTGTCGGCCGGTCGCAACGCAACAAATAAATTATGTAATTCTTTTGATTGATTACCAACTCCTCTGCCTATATTGATTTATTCCAACTCGAGCCAGAAAACATTTTAGACCCAATCACTGGACTTTTCGTCTAAATGTTTAGAATCGGCGGCAAGTACTTGCACCGACCGTAGACTTAGTATGTATACTAGTTGTAGAACTAAGTCCACATGTACAATACCCAGCCAGAGTTTTGTTGGCTTATTCTTAGTCGGTGTGAAGAGCTCCATTCCTCCTCCTTTTTAGCCGCTCTTGCTCATCCGCGGTTGACAGCGTGCGAGCCGGTCGAAAGCCGTCCGGCTTGCGTGCACGGACACAATCATCCTCGCTGCAGGGTGTAGCTAACTCTTCTTTGGAGACGGTTCTCCTCTTTATGTCGCGACAGGCTGGCAAACGTCAAACCACGTTGTCTATAGCATGAACACGGGAAAACCCTCTATCGTTGGAGCTTACCTCCCCGGCGTCGGAGGTGTCCTCCTTCTAGACCCCTTCTCCCTTGGGAGTTACGACCCTAGACTCGAAGATTACTTTTTCTTCGTTGCTACAGATCGCTTGCGAACAGTAAGGTCCGTGCGGCTTTGCTCTGAGCGCATGCTTACCCTCCAAAAGAAGCCTTATTGTCTTCCGATAAGACCAACAATGCTCGACATTTACTATCCGATCAGCTGCCGATTTGCTTAAAAGTCTCGAACTCTGACGACTTCCAGTCATACTCCTCACACATAACTGCACCCCACGCTCAAGAGCGATCTGCGTATCCGTGCCTGCCGAAGTACGCCCAAAAGCGATGCTACCACCATCACGAACCGTTATCGACCCCTTCAAGGACTAGCACAGTCCATGACGGGCGATTACCCCACATCCCCGGAGAGATCTCCTCCACATCCTCTGTCGCCACAGAGAATATTGAGCCTTACACTTCTTTGCCACACCATCGTTGGTAACATAGTCGCTGTCTGGCTGCTGGTCTCCCGAGATCCAAGGTCTATTGGCTCTCAAAGGCGGGGAATCCGATTCCGAATGGAAGCTTCTGTACCACCACCAGACCTGCACTAGGACAGTGTCCTATATGTATTGTCATCGGCTGATTAAACCAGCTCAAGATTAATGACAATGCCGCTAACACCTATATGAGCCGATTCAGTTTCAAACATGCTCGCCGGCTTCCGGTCAAGAGACACGTTGCGCGGAAAATTGATAGAGTTACACCTCCTTCCTAGTCCATACCACCGTGGCATATCCATTTCGGCGCATACGCCTTGATATGGCTTAATGTTTGGAGCCTGATAACTATCAATTGCACCAGTGAAACCTTTTACAAGGTTCCGTCTTCGGTTCGTATTCTTGGCGACTGTTCTGTCTCTGATAAATGCAATGCAGGTATACAGCCGCTCAAAGTAGTTCCGAGGCGTGGAAATTCCAAAAGCGAGCAGATGAAAAGTTCTTATTGCTAGTGGTGGTAATCCCCGATGTACCACGAAGGCTAGACAAGCACCATGTCATCGAGAATGGGACCCCACATAACTGTACTATTTCATATTCTGTGCTGTCGTAAATTACTCACTTTCCAGTCTTCTGCTCGTCCACACAACTTCATAGTTCAGATGAGACTATGGTATCATCCATACGTATTATTCGAATGCGGTTAGAAATTCATAATGAAAGCTCTCAGATATGATCCCATGAATCAAACTAATAAGCTTCCAAGGCTTCTTGCAAATGAAGGCGTTCGTATCCGGTATGGTCTTTGCATGAGCACACACTATGCTACCGACCTTAACAATCAATCGGAGTGCAACTTAGCTTGTGCCCTTCGTAACCCCGTTCCTTTTTCCATCTACACGTGTGACGAGTTCGGTGTATACACCAAAGTTGGGACTGCTCGACTAATTTTGCAATTGCTCAGGACTCTGAGGAGCAATGACAGTTCCCATTGGAGAAATATTTTCCAAATTCTTTCATGCTTTCATGATCTACAGTTTCAGTGATATGACTTCGACACTATCGTGAAGCTCCCAGCTAGCATAGAGATCGGTGATATTTATGCTATCGATATTGGGCTTGCTGACGTCTGTTACGGTTCATGAGACTTCCTTCATCCATGATTGGCATAAAATATTCCTTAGCACTTAGAGGCGAAGGTCACAATGCGGGCGGGAGTAAGAAATCGCAATCCAGCAGTGCGACGGGGGTCGGAAGTGGGAGACATAGTTTTAGAAAATTGGAGGCTCGCACGGATCTACGATAGATTTCGTGCCTGTACTGTTCATGACGTCTAGCAGCTCTTCCCTATCCGAACCGTCAATACTATAGGGCGTCGCTTGAGTGAAGAGAAGTTAAAATATTTCGGAATGATCTAATATTTCGATTGAAAAGCTGGCTTCATATGAGGCCCAGTATCCATCACTCGTTAGGTATCCGGCAGAATCTAGTGTTTATTGGACTTTGAGTATTTACCTCACCCCCTTCTACGACACCAAGACAATGGGTAGTGTATTCCATTGCCTTGAAACGCTGACTGAGCATAACGTTCGCTGAGTTTTTCTACTGCTCACTCTGCCACAATAGAGTACTCAAATACCTTCAAGTAGATACGAAGAAAAGCGAAAGTGGACATGTCCTTGATATTTTACTATCTCCGCGAAATTTGGCCTAATATGAGGCCAAATGCCCAATAGACACTAGTGTCTATTGCACATTGAGTTTTGCCTCATATGAGGTCAACTCTGGTCTCATATGAGGCCAGCTGACCACCGAAAACGTATATAAAATATATAATACGTATGGTGAATATGCTACTTGTAGTACATGTAATTTATCTCACCCCCGTCTATGATATCAAAACAAAGGGTAGCCTACTCCGTTGCACTAAAACTCTGACTGCACAAAAAATTCGCTGAGTTCTTCTACAGCTCACTCTGCCAGAATAGAAAACTGAAAGACCTTCAAGAAGATATAAAGAACAGCGGAAGTGGACGTCTCCTTGATACTTTAATATCTCCGCGAAATTTGGTCTCATATGAAGCAATTTGACCTCATATGAGGCCAGATGTCCAATAGACACTAGAGATGCTCCAAAAGGAAGAAGATTCAGTATTCATAGATAGAGGGAATACTGGTAAAACAGCACCATAGTTCGGGTCCTTCTGCTCACGAGTAGATATTTTTACCGGTTCATTACTGGTTTCCTGCATCCCAAAAGTGAAGGTCCATAGACATATATCATTGGAGCTTCCATGATGATTGTTTCACAGTCTTCCCACTGATCAGAGAATGTATTTTATTTGGCGTTACGGCATTCACACGGCAGAAGTGCGAAAGCATCGTAATGCTTCATACTTCTTGTCAACACTGTACTGTACAAGGGCGCGGCCCGGAAGGTCAAAACGTAAATTTGAAAAAAAAGAACCCGGGGCGACTGGATGATACTAAAAATGCTCCAAAGTGGTGCCTTTTGTGATTGACACCCTTTCGGCTCAGTTCCTATTTCGGTGTGGTCGGCATACAGAGCTCTCACCCTCACCCTCTCGCTGACGCTCTCTCTCGCGCTCACTGTCTCTCTCGCTCTCACTCTCGCGCTCATCCTCGTCACACCTTCGCTCCATTCTGCCGCTGAATGTGCCTCAGAATTCCGTTCACATGCAGCAGTCCCACAACCGCACACACCCTTCCTTCTCCCCTCCCATCCCGCACGTGCTGCGCAGCATCGAGCACACTCTGCGCCAGAATCCGATCCCGGTCCGCAATCAGCACCTGCAGAAACCGCAGCGTCGACACCACCACATACCCTACCACAGCCACCTGCCCCACCGTCACCGCCACGTGCATCGCCCATCCCCCAACGCTGCCCTCTCCCAATCCAGCCGACGTCGCCCCCAGCACAGCCGCTCCCGCGTTCCCCGTCACACTCATGGCCGTCGCAAGCAATGCGGCCGGCCCGAGCACGCGCAGCAGCTCGCGCACGCGGCACGGCTCGGTAAGAAACAGCCGTGGGATGTTGACGCCGCCCTTTGGGGGGTGCGTCACGCGTCGCAGGAGCGTCCCCACGGAGGAGAGCGAGGTGCGGAGAGAGAGTAGTGGCGAGGTGAAGATGCGTGAGAGGTGCTGCACAGTGTCGCGTGCGGGCGCGTCGCCGCAGATCAGCAGCCAGGGGGTGGGCGATTGGAGCGCGGCGTGGAACTCCACCCCAGGCGATATCCCAGAGACCGTTTGCAGGCGGTAGACGGTTTCGAGGGCAAAGGCGACCACGGCGGGACCGGCCCCTCCAAACGTCTTTGAGACTTGAGCAAAGGAGCGTGGTTTGCGCTTGAGCTTTGTGCCGGTGCTTTCCTCGTGCTGTAGGGAGGCTTTGAGGGAGGCCAGGCGTGGCTCGCAGAGTTCCAGAATCTGGGTGGGGTAGTTGTGACAGGGAGGGGAAAGTCAGCGCCAGTCAGGTTTACGGGTGGGGATGCGGTGCGGGGTATTAAAGTGGAGGACGTACTACTGCGTCAGGGGCCGTGCATTCAAGGATCTGCTTCACGTCGTCTGCACAAGAGAAAAAACCTCTCGCCGCAATGAGATGAGAGTCAGTCAGTCGACGCATGTACGGTTTTTTCCTCTCTTCACTCCCCCGCTGCAACATCGCGTGTGCGCGTACGAACCTGCGCTCACCTGTGAGCCGTGCACACAGCCGACAAGGTAGATTTGCGCCCCCGTGCGAGCATCTCGAACGGTAGCTACACTTGCGGGAAGCCGCGCTGTCACCGCCTGACGTGAACGACGTTGCGAACAACTGCAAGGGCGGTGTAACTTGCTCCGAGTCCAAATTGGTGTCAATGCGAAGGCCGGAGTGGGACACTGTCTAGCTTGCACCATTGCTCTTGAAGAGAAAACGTGAAGGGTAGTGGCAGACCAAGACCCACTCGTCACTGCGTAAAGACGTTTAGTGGAGCTTCGATCCAAAAAATAACACGGGCAAACCGTGGGAAGAGGAACACTTGTCGGAGTCTCGTCGAACACATATACATGGATATTATTATGAATTCCTCATACTCTGTAGAGCGGAGTTCTGAGCACACAGATGCCTCGGGTTTCAGATGTTTTGATTCTGTTGAAAATCCAGAGCAAATTCAATACGTCTGAGTAGGGTTTCCCCTGTGATCTGTACCGGCTTCCTCCCGATTCAAAAGGAGCAGCCCGCTACTCCTGCAAGTTGGAGCGCAGCCAGCCTTCAAAGTGAGGCACACGCGAGCTTATGGATAACCGCACGACGGCACGCAGGTCGTGGGGGTAAACAATGCTCAGCATGCCTTCTGTAAGTCTAGCGCTGGTTGGACGTTGTTACTTCGGGGAGCGAGCTTTAAATCCAACCAAGTTTAGACTGAGAAAAGTTCCGATGTGAAGGGCAAATATTCTGTTGGCGCACTGAATTGAATCCTGTAGCAGAACATTCCTTTTCACCAACCCCCTTATTCGACCAGGAGACCGACGGGTGGAGTTTGTATAGCATCCTGTCGCTACGTGTGGATCAGGAACGCGCCATGTATCGATCCATGCCTCGAATAGTACACTCTGGGACGAAGCCATGTAAATCGTTTTCACGAGTAGTGCACTCTACCAGTGACACCAATGAGCTGCGGTTGATGGCTCTTCAAAAAGGTGATCAGCTCATCGTGACGATTGTTCACACTTGAGTTTGCTCATGAAGCTTAGCTGATGGGCCAGCCCAATTGTTACACATATCTTTGCACTAGTATCGAGGAGTATCGAATGTGGCATGCGTAGACAATGCAAGCTGCAATTCGATCACTAGCTACGGTATGCGTCACAAAGATCTGTCGATATTCTGATCAAAATTTAAAGCGGGGGAAGTCATGCCTTCACGAGTCTGTTTTTCATCGGACGGGGTATGCTATACCCTGACAGCATTGCTTTGAAATGTCAGGCATGTATGGATTTCCACCATAGGAGCGATTTTTACGGTACCATGGACAGTTTCAACGCCCATTCATTGATTCTAATTCTGTAGAGAAACTAATGACGGCGTCGGAAGAGAGAGAGTCAAGAGAAACAATGTCCTTCTTCTTCGAGCGTTTAATTTGCTTCCTGAGCTCGTTCAAAGTATACTCAATACTTGCAACGTACGGATTTCTCTCAGCGTCACTGCTAAAGAATTATTGCGATGTACTCGAGTTTCTTATGGACTCTACGGTGCATCCCGGAGGAAGACCTCGTTGACGATTCGGTCGCGCAAAAAGGGGGGTAGTTCAGCAAGTTACATAAATTATTCTGTAGTCGTGATATACGAGAAGGTCGCAACACTTTCAGTCAATCTGGGCGTCGAGCAATTTTGAGCTTTCTTCTAACCAGTCACCAATTCCATACATGCTACGTACCGATCTACCTTCTTCATTAATTGACGCGTTATCTTAGTAGCCATCTTGTCGATGCGCTTGTCGTGCGTAGAGGACCTTCTCAGGCGTATGTAGGGACACAATTTCATCCAATACAGAATCGTGGGTTCGCCTTCAGATGATACGGGCTTGACACTTGATGGAGGCTGAATACAGCCTAACCGTTACAGATTCCCCACAGAATAACCCGGCAACTGTTTTAGGTCATGGGTACCTTCTGATAGGGTAGGAAGGACAAGCTTGGGAGTACACACAATACACTGATGGAACGCTTTGGATATTGGGTGAACACACCCTCAATTTTACTCAGACACATGTTTTCTGTGGCACTGCGGAGCTATCTTTTTTGAATCAGAAGTGTCAAACGGCCCAGCACATTCGTGTTTTTGGCACGTGACACATCTACTCTAGTACTGTAGAATACTTTCTGCAGCTCAGGAATAAGATCAGATGGTTACGATAGATCAAGAGCGATGGTAGTTAGTCCGAGTAGGGCATGCAGCACGACGCATTCAAATATGCGTGCAACCACAACAGAAAAACCAAGCTCTAGACAGATGTCAAGCGGGAGGCATATTTACCACCGAAGCATTTTCGTCAACCGACAAAAGTACATGGTTCGCAGTCTGGCCGACACTCGAGCAAGCTTTTTTTTCCGGCCAGGAGAATATTATTAGGACGGGGGGCCATTGGCCTCAGTCCGATAATCCGTGCCGGAGCTAGGTGAGTGACAGTCCAGACGTTGCTTAACAGAGGAAATTACCGACGAGTTGGTTGAATTCCGTACTTTACCGCAAGCAATGTACCGAGCAACGCCCTTCTTCGAACATGATGCGATTACAAGTCGAAACATTCCTTATCAGCGCCGTAATGAGTAATATTGAGGTGCAGATGCCCTCTCATAAATAAGCCTTCTGGAAATCTATTGTTAGACGAAAGAACTTTGGCGGCGTGCTGGCCAAGCTAACCAGTCTGGAATGGCGTAGTTGGTTGTTTTGTGCCGCTTTCCAATGAACATCAAATGCATAGGATCATAAGCAATTCGATGAAGTCAAAACC
The DNA here is from genome assembly GCA_032356245.1 of Endocladia muricata. Lineage (NCBI taxonomy): Eukaryota > Rhodophyta > Florideophyceae > Gigartinales > Endocladiaceae > Endocladia > Endocladia muricata. The sequence goes on from JAUKWC010070605.1 coordinate 32,897, forward strand.
TTTCTCGTTAGACTCGTCGGCGATGTAATCTTGGTTTGGTGAGGTAAGTAACTACGAGACAATCTATCTATCGACTGCGAAGATATAATCGCAGGAGGCCTTTTCGGTTTGCGAAAGCTCAAGCTAACATTTTAGAGCCGGAGAGATCGTATTATGTACTCGTTCAATGTAAAGAAAGAAGAAGTAAGAAGGTGATGCGACCGGTTTGTGCGACCAGATAAAAAACCTGACCTCCGAAAACCAGCGTGTCTCAGAGCATGAGGGAAATACATCATTCTGTAGTCAGGCACAAGTTCGTCCGAAAATCCTACTGACTGCAGTCGCATGTTTTTGTACTGGTTGCGTTGTAGATGTCATAAATACAGGAGAACACTGTGCTACAGGAACTCCAGGTCCTTGGCCGGCAACTTTCGTCCCTCCGGGGGAGTCCGAAATTGACATCCTGTTGAGATGTACTCCTCTATCAGCCCATCCATGCGTGATGTCGGGCCTTTCGGGGCGGCCTTTGCAACATTGATGACCACCGCCTGCTGTACCATCGCCATCATCTTTGCAAACTGCTTCTTGTATGTATGGGACATCGCATATCCGGCAACCTCCAAGAATGCAAATGTGATGGCCGGCGTGATCGTCCGCTGCTCTCGATTGACGATGCGGGCCAGCCAGGTCCATGCAATGTCCAAAGAAAAGGGATTCCCACTACCTTGCCACGACTCTGCAGGACCCAACACCACATCGGTCTGCAGCACTGCTGCGTACAAACTCACACACCCGCACGATCGTTCCATATATCCCTCTGCGGTCTCCCCATCCTTGTATCCGAGACGACGTCTATACGCTTCTAGCGGCTCGTCCTTCCGCCGCTTTGCATAGGCAGGCATGGTATACATGCAATGCTTATAAAAGGCACCCAGAAACACGTCCCTCATCTTGGCGGGATTCGGCGAGCATGCACAAACGCCCACAATGACGGCGCCCACCGCAAATGCCGCCGTCCGATTGAGCGCGACGCTGCCGTCCGACTCACCTACCAA
>JAUKWC010070716.1:0-33917 GCA_032356245.1 Endocladia muricata
GGGGGGGGGGGGGGGGGACGGCGGGGGGGGGGGTGCAGAGCGTTGCAGAGAGAACACACGAAAGGGGGGGTGGAGTTGTCGGGCGAGAGGTATCGGGGTCGGGGTGGCGGGGTGGGGTTCGGTGTCGTGTGTCACGACACACGACACCCAACCCAACGTCGAGTGTGTCGAGTGTTGTTTGTTGGTGGCGTGGGAGAAAGGTGACCCCGGGAGTAGCAGATTCAAAGTTTCGCGGTTGGCCGATGAACTATCGAAACGCTGAGGTTTCTTTTTGTTTGTTGTGGGCACGTGTTGGTATGACATGGGATGTACGAAATAGGATTCCTTTGGCTTTTTGGTGACGGGTGCGGCATGTGGTTGGTTGCCAACTGGTCGTCAAAAAGTCGCTTGCCAAGAGGGGTATATTTTGCGGGTATTGTCAACTTCCCCAAGGCACACCCCGTCCGCACTGCAGCCGTTCACGAGCTGCCTTCATCCCTTCGCCCTCCGTTTTTTTTTTTTTGGAGTACATTTTAGTTTTATACACGCCACACCACCATCTTGTTATTATTGTTCGCGTCATACAGTACACAGTCTCCCTCGTCTACTTCCAATACTCATACATGTCATCGGGGTCTGTACACACCGACTCGCTGATGCTGGCATCAAAGCCTGGAAATATGTCCGGATGACCAAAGATGGTTACAGAACTGTCCACACACCCAATTCCCAGCAGGTACGACTCTGGCTGAAACGCCAAGCTCGTCACGGGCGGAATTCGCGCACCGCTTCTGCAAAACTCACTCTTACCTTCCCCACTTTCATGGGTGCAGATCATCTTGAGCATGTTTCGTTTCGGTCCAAACACCTTGACGCACTTGGCAGTCGATCCCGAAGCAATAAACTTTCCTTCGGGATGCACGCACATGGCGGTCAAGTTGCTGCGATGCGCTTGAATGCGACTGAAATTTGGCTTTGGTGTGCGAGACGAATTCCGCAGAAAGTTCCACCGCGGATCCCAGAACGCAATTTGTCCTCCAATGTCTGCCGACACGACGAGCTCTCGGGGGTACCCTCCCACAGGTGGGCTCGTTCCAAGTGAAATCACAGGTGCGTCGAGCGACCCTAGTAACGCCCGGTCCCCTCTCGCTTTTGGGAACGGCGACTTCTCGCGCATATCAATCATATTCACCTTCCCGGCTGAGGAACCCACAACAAAAATGTTCGGCTTGATCGGCCCCCACAGAGAAGCAGCCGTTGGATAGCTTCCCTTCGCCACTGCTGCACCCTCCCACACACACTGTTCCCTGCTGAGATCCCAAACCCGCACTGTTTCGTTGTCGCATCCGCCAGCAGCAAGCATCGATGACTCCGCATCGAATGCCAGAAACAAACCATTTCCAGATTCTCGCACAGAAGCCTCAAACGTCCGCGGATGAAAATCAACTGCTCGTTCTCTCGCCGACTGCAGACAAACAACATTTGAGCGTCGCGGAACAGTTGAGCCATGGCGTAGTTCTCGCCTTGTACCTGCCTTGCTCCACAGAGACTGCCCAGATGCCTGAAAAGTGCTCATAATGAGATACTTTGGACCGTGCAAGTCAGACTTAAACACAGCTACCCTCCCGTCATAAGCTCCTGCGAGAATGAGAGCCGATCGGCTGTTCGAAAGTGGTGTCTGAACACCAGATCGCATTACTGGGGATGGTGGGTTTAAGCACAAAATGGAGCTTACGCCGACCTCGGGAATTCCGGGAGGGAACGGTATTCCAAAGGATCCCTGGCAAGTTCCCGTCCGGATATCGTACACTCCAACAGACCCAGTGTCATCACCAGTTGCAACCAGCTGATCATCACCACACCCTATGTCACGAGGGAGAAACGCCATGGCCGTCACTGCCCCACCGCCCGCTCCCATGGCATACGAGGATAGCTCTATGGCTGACGTAAATGCTTCGCCATCATCATCCTCTCCCCCACAGCTCCCCACCCCCATTCCGTTTCCTCGATCGCCGAGCAATGCGAAGGCGCGCAGACTTTCAGATGGAATATTGCCCCGCGACTTGATGAATTTATCCCAGAAGGCGGCATAGCGCGGGAGAGCTTCCTCCCCATGCGTTCCATCGGTGGTTGTGGCGTCAAACTCCACTCTGGCGATATACACACTGCTCCACTCGTAAAGCGATAATGCAGCATCACCTGCTCCAGAAAGATAAATCCGATCATATCCGCGAGGTAATTCTCTCGCAACTTTGTGAAGACTTTCCTGGGACGGACTTGCACCAACGTCTGCGTAGTAAGTTGTTCTTGATGAAGCAAACAAAGGTGCTTCTTCTTCGACAAGTGTCTTCGCCGCATTCAATACTTGGTACGAAAGACTGCGTTTGGGAAGGCGTCGCGGAAATTGCGGTTTCGCACTTTCGTCAATGAAGTTAACTTCATTACAGTCCGCGCAGCTCCCGCAACTCCCTTCAGATCTGCGCCGCAGTTGCGCTGCAGTACCTTGGCCCGAGCGGTTAAATTGCTTCGACATCGTTTGTACAAGCATACCGACACCTTTTGCGAGAGCAATGTGTGGGAGAGATCGGGGCCCCTCTTCATCATCTGTTTTCTTTTCGACTTCACAATCTTCAGGTTCCACAATGGGCATAGATACATCTGGGCACGAGTCTAAGGGTGGGGACTCTCTCACAATTTTCAACGGTTTTGCGACATCAATTAAACTCGCACTGTGAGTTCGCGGAATTCGAGAGATATATGGAAGCCGAGACGAAGTGTTAAGATCGAAGCTTCCACTGGTACTTCGAACATGTATGGTCTCAGTCGGAGCTTTGATGTCTAGGGGTCTTAGACTTGGGGGCTTACTCTTCCCGGGCTGATAGGAGTTTCGTAGCGGTGTGGCAGTGCCCGAGCGAGCTTCCGGTCCCGACATGCAGGGCAGGGGGGGCATTCGGGCCCCGTGAGACTTGGAGTCAAGTCCACTGTAATAATTCCGACCATTTGGACTCGATGACATTGCCTCGGTATTACTGAAAGTCCCATCTTTCCTCCATACCTCCACAGCATTACGTCTAGCAGCCTCGCCTAGCCTCGCCCTGCTCTCAGCTTGTCTCATGGCGCTAGGGAAGGGAAGAGAATTGCAACCGAGATTTGCAGAATCCGGTGACTGGCCATTTGGCGAGAAGACGTGATCAGTAGCTGGAATCTCAGTTGGCGTCTGTTTAACCAGCACATCCATAGCAGGGGTATGGGTCCAAAGCAGTTCTGCAATCGCGTCATACCTTCTTCGGGCCAACGCAGCAACAATCGGGTGAGGGTCGTATGCGAGCTCCGACAGAGTAGTCCATAGCTTGCGATAAACTAATTCGCACCGGTCGTTATCCGACGTTGGCGGTGATTTCCGTGAATCCTCAATTCCCATCACGTCGGTGATGTGAGCAGCTCGAGTAAATCGTTCCTCCATATAGGGCACTGCCTTGGCAATCGCAATCGCAACTTCTCGCCGCACTAACACACTTGATTCTTCACGACCAATCTCGGCAACATGCACCCCAATTTTCAATAGAGCGTCTCGTTCGTCTTCCGAATACTCAGAGACTGGTGCACCATAGTAATCCGCCTGGCCCAAAGTGAGTGTTCCTCGGCTCTCATCTGTCCCGTTAACGTCGGCCTCAGGGTCATTACCCGACCATACGACATTGCTTGCAATCGGTGCGTGCGGGGAGTGCAACTCAGTCACATGTTTGGGGTCACCACTCCGATGGCTTACGTAAGATTCTCTTGAGCGGCTTGGCTGATAATCTCCCCGAGAGCACTGAGATGAAGCCTGGCTCTTACCACTTGAAGCCAGCGTGCGGAACACACCTCCCATAATCGCAGACATCGTCGATACTGCCGCAGCGCGTACATCAGGTGCTTCGTCCGTCTTAGCGAGATCTGTAATTTTCTTAATCAGATCATCACAAGACAAGATGTTTGATTGCGTCGGCACCGATGCGTTCCGTATTACCACGGTCAAACAGAGACATGCCCAACGCCGCACAAATGGGCTATGATGCATGAGGCGGGCATGGCAGGCCTCAATGGTCCCCACATCGCGGCAGCGGTCAGCATATTCGTTGGCCACAACTGAGAGCACGAAGAGAGCAACAGCAATATAGACGGGGTGAAGATCGTCCTTAAGACGTTGTCCTTGCGGGGTCAAAAACTCCACAAAACACTTCTCGCGCTTCTCTTTGACGAGATCGGTGGCGCATGTAGCATCGAGTGCTAGAATCTTGCTCCAGATAAAAACAAGCTCTTGCCGTACTTCCTGTGCTCGGATTTTCAATAATTGCAGCATATACGGAAACACGCCAATTGAAAGGCTATAATCCACAGCTTTGGGTCCGGTCTGCATATACCTCGAGAAAAGCTGAAGAGCTTTCACACGAAGTCCCCGACTTAATAAAGTTTGCAACAAAACTGGCAGCTGTTCTGGAGGCTGCCCTGGTGGAAAACCCAGGTCCAGCCCAACGTCAAACGCCGTCATCTGATCTTCGAAAAACGATGACGGCACATATGTACTTTCTGCCGGAACAAACTGCGATGACAAAGCGGCAGGATCCGGCTCTTCGCCCGTCGCAACGGCTGCAGCAGTTGCGGTTGATGCTGCCCTCTGTCGCTCCATATCCTCCACAACAATACGCTCGAGCTGCGATAAGACCTGCTCGACCGCCAAGTCAAAATTATCCCACAGCGGGTGATCATGTGTTTGAGGCAACTCCGGGTGCGACTGCGGCGTACAACCATATGTCCGCAAAATTCGGTCTGCGAGAAGAAAATTGCGCATGAGCGATGAAAGCAGTAAATCCTGTCTATAGAGCATCATAAACTGCTCACGAGGAAGAACATTCCACGCAATCGCATCTGTGACAGCCGTAAAGATCCAGTTCAGCTCGCCCACAGGCGTCTGTCTCTTGTTGTGATATCCTGGCAACCGGTCGATGAGCTCTGGAGTGATACCAGTGATGAGCGTACGAGACGCAAACCACCGCAGTACTGTCTTGATAGGCGTCGTGAGGCAGCTTGTAAAGAGGTCTGCTGGGAGGGCTGGGGACGTTGGAAGCAACTCGTCCGCCCGACACGCCGCAAGCACGATCGAATTGCGATGTGGTGGTGGCGGGAGCTTTTCCCGTGCCTTCTCGCTCGCCAATGTATACTCGCGCTCAAACTGCCGCATCATGTCCTTAAAATGGCGCAAAATGACGCCTGCGCAATTGCAATCAAATACATATAAGCTTGGGCTGCCGAGCACCTCTTGCAGATCATAAAAGTTCATCGGGATGTACTGCGTGTAATTGTTATTGAAGACCCAGATCTCGCCGTTTGGCGTGGGTTTTGGCACGCCATGGCCGTTGTAATGGAACATGACACGCTCACCCTTCGCCACGCGTCGCAAATTGACGCAGAGCTTGCTGATCTCATTGACCGTTGGGTCTGCAGCCACCTTGTACTCTGCCTGAGGCTGCCATCGCTCGTACTGCGCCTTGAGGGCATGCTCAATCTGGCTCGACGACTTCTTTGGTGACTCTGCATTCGGCTCGACCCAGCACTCGAGACGCGCGCATGGAGAGGGTTTGACAACGTCTGGCGGGTCGACGCCAATGTTCAGACAGAGAACGAGGATGCCTTGATAGGTTGTCATGGGGTCGCGCACGCGCCATGACGCGACATGAGAGCTGTTCGCGTTGGTGACCGGAACGACTTTGCTTGTCCGTGCATTTTCTGGGACAGTTGTGGATTTGCGAGTATGTGTGTCGGTATTGTTCACATGGCTGGGATGACCAGTCTCCGTCGGGTCTTCCTCCTGCAGGACGAGAACATGCTGGATGGGAGAGGCATACAGAGCCGGACGCGAAGACGACATGGGTGTAGGGTGAGAGTCCGAGCGCATTCGTGCAGGAAGAAAGACAACGCGCGAAGCACGAGGCAAGGAGGAGTGGACAAGTCGGACGGCAAGGAAAGGAGTCAGGGGAAGATGTAGAGTACAGGTATTAGGCAAAATGTTCAAAGCGGGGATGGGGCAAAATGAGGGAGCAGAACGGGATTGGGCCAGGCGAGTTGGAGGATAGGGAAGAGAAGATGGGGCCGAACAGTATGAGACGCCTGAGTGAGGCAAAACCCAGCGTTGTGTGTTATAGCTGTAGCTTGAGCGCCTGGGGGTGGGAGGTGGTCCACCTACGACACGCTGTCACATGAAGAGAGAAAAAAGGCAACGCCATAGGATCCTGAGAGGGGAGCCATCTGATCCGCCACCTATAAAAGCTGCGGAAAATCTCCATAAAATATCTGCGTTAACTGTCGCCACCCGAGCATACAATGCCTACCTGCCATTTTCCAATCCTCATCCCACTACACGCCCGTCCTCTCCACTCCACACATCAACACACCTCGCGCTCCTCTCTTTTCCTCTCCTCACCGGGTCCGTCCAAAAACTGACAATGCAGTCAAGAAAACAGTTCCCGCACGAGGTTCATACTGCTCCGCTAACCTCACCGCATCACCCGCACCAGCAGTCGTTTGACAGGCAGTGCCGCCTGCACGGCCGAAATCCCTACCCTTCGCAATCCTCTACCCCACCGTCCACCGACACCAAATCCATGCTGAAGCGTGTGCAACACGCCCATCATTCCCATGTTCCCGATCACGCGATCTCGCTGAAATTGCATCAATGCTGCTCCTTCCTCGCCGCCAACATCGCGACCTACCCCCGCTGCCTGCGCCACGCTCCGAGCTAATGAACGTGCGTCCGCAAATCCCAGATTCACCCCCTGCCCTGCCAGCGGGTGCACGCTGTGCGCCGCATCCCCGAGCAACACTGTTCGTCGATCCGGCAATATGTATTTCGGTGCGTGTCCTAGAGTGAGTGGAAAAATTGCCCGGTTCCCTAACAGGCTGCGACATACGGGCGGAGACGGCAAACCATCCGCAGGTGGAAGCCCAGTTCCCATACCAAGCCGCGGCAATGCCACCTGCAATCCTTTTGCCAGTACTTTCCATAGCTGCGCAGCTTCGTCCACATTCTTCACTTTCTCATTTGCCCCGGCAAAACGAATCTTTCTCTGGTAGGCACTCAAATCCTCGTGGCCGTTCAATACGACGTTAAGCTCATTTAAGAACACCTTGTCATCAGCATCGAGAAGTGCCTCTGCCTCTTTCGGCGTCGTTGTCCAAATCACATTTCCCACAGGGTCCTCACCCTCTCCAGTCCGTACAGGTAGAATCGCCACTGGTCCAGTGTCCACAAACCGCTGATATGCGGTATTGATTTCCTCTGCCAAAGCCACATTTGCCACAACAGCCGTCTGCTTGTAGCGATGTGCAAACCAGTCTGCACCCGCAAGTGTCCTTACACGCGAGCGCGAACCGTCACATGCGACAAGTAGTCGCGTGCGAATTTTCGTACCATCTTCCAACTCTACTACAGGCCACGGTGTCCCGTCATCACCCCCAGCACGCAGGGACTTTCCTAAGTCAGCAACCTGTGTACCATCATTACTCCCAAACTTTATCGCGTACACCATTCCGCGTGCAAACCGCAGACGATTTCCGCTTTCGCTGCCTAAGTCCTGCATGCGCCTATACATGGCATTTCGCAGCGTGTCATTGTCCACAACACAACCCAGCTCCATCTCCCCCATGTCTGCGGCATCGAATAAAATTGTACCGGCAGGAAGCCTGGACAAATCATCTGGTGATGTCGTCAATGGCAGTGGTTCAGGGTGATCCCACACAAACATTTTATCGAACCGCGCAACCTTTGTCGGAGGAAGATAGGACCAGACTCCAATGTCCTCCAAAAACTCTCTGGACGAAGGCGTGATCGTTGAAGTACGCAACGACAGAGGCGGCCATTTCGAAACATCCGGGGGAGTTGGATCTACGATCATGACACTGAGCCCTTTCGCTAAAGGATGGGAAACAACCGCGGTAGCGAAGGAACTACCAACAAGACCTCCCCCGACGACAAGCACATCAACATCCATCATTGTCATTTCAACTTTCTTCCTACGCTTTTGAAACCCCAGGCCCGTGTAGCTGCTGCTTCGGTTCCGCGGGAAATGAGATAGAAAGAAGACTTCTCATCCGCCTACTGATGCAGCGAGAAAGATTGCCGTAGTTTTGCTTCTGAATCAAATGACAATAATATTGCACACCGGCCACAGAAGGGTGCACAAAAAAGGCTGCTAGATATTGCTCGCCATAGCCAGAAAACTTTTTGGAAGGCTTCCTTTTTGATACAGAATTTGCGAAAAACCCAAAACTCTGAAAAATCTACACGAATTCTGCAGGAGTGGGTAAAACATTCGAAGGACACTGCGATCAGCGTAAGGTGCGAAAGACATGAATATCATCATGTCCTCCAAATCCTCGTTCTCAAGTTTCTCTCACAACACCTCGTCAAGTAAAGAAGTAGCTTCGTCTCAGGCAAAGAGAAGTCTAAAACACAATACCGCCGACTTTAGGATATCCACCATTGTCCGTTCATTCACTCAACATCCAACCTTCCCGTCACGACATCAGCACTCGGACCCTGCCAGATAGTTCCTAGTCAGAACTGGAGAAATGCGCTGAAAAAGAAGACCACTGCCTCTCCCAAGAACCATGCAAGATTTGGGGCATGATCAGAGGCGATAGCAAAAAAAACCCTTTTCACAACGACGAATAAGCATTTGCAACTTCCACACAATTCTCATGTCCGACACTGCACGTCTCTACAAATCCATTAGTCATCCTACATCATGAAGTACTTTCAAGCTCCCAGCACGGGATCATTTCTATCTTAAATCGAAATGCACCCCACCAGGCACACCGAGGTTTCTACGAATTCTCACAGCAAATGTAATCGTTCGCTCTAGCGCATGTTACTATGCCTGACCTTTCCGCCGCATCTAGTCCTCTTCTCTGTCAACCCCTCGGATCCTTCGGGCCGACAATGAGCAGCAAAGAATTGTGGCCCGCGTAGTCGCGGAAGCGCCAAGGTACACGCATCTTTTCAAACACATACGGATTAGGAGGAATACACAACGCCACATACTTCTTCTTCATTCCAGGAGGGGTGTACCGACATATACCCATTGCCTGTTTAGCTCGCAAGGAGTGTAATACACCTTTAAATATTGCCGACGGTGAAAGCGCATCAATGGTCTTCTCCGAACTGCGGCCACCGGCTTGACCAGCTGGGAGCTTCGCAGCCTGGAGAACAGTGACAACTGTTTCCGGCCGCAGTATGTGCGCAAATGCCTTATCAGAATAGCGACCCCGGCGCTCAATGTTGATGTTTTGAGGGAGCAGGGATATGCTCTTGCGAACATACTCCTCGTCTTGCTTCGAGTTCAAGACCAAGTATCCCTCACAGCTTGCCTTGGTATTCCTTTCGCCTTTCTTGACGCTCCCTGTCCAAACCTGCGGCGGAATCGCGTCGATCGTATTTCCCATAGTGTGTACAAGTGTCTGCGGCTCCACCATCATGTGCAGAGAGTCACAAAACATCTCATAGCTTCCTTCATCTTCATCTTTCGCAATCCCATTAAAGATAGTTTCCCGGAGATTCTCCAGGCGCGTGCATGTGCTCGGCAAGCTCGGATCGATAGGATCCTTTATCACTCTCTGGGGAAGCGAGTAATTCGCTGGCGAGGGCGTCACCGGAGAAACATGCGGCAAGTTTGAAGTTACCGGAGCCTCGACAACCTTCTCTTTCCAGTCAACGTCAGCCAATTTCGGCTTCTTCGGATTTTGATCATCTGGTATATCGTCCTTTGATGAGTGAAGAGGCTGAGGACGCTTCTTGCTTCCTCGAACTACAACGGCACTCGTTGCAACTTTCCTCAAAGACGAATCACTATTATCCTCAAGCAAGCATAGCAACTTTTGCATGGTTCCTGCTCCAGATTCATCTCCCTCAACCACAACGGAAGGACCATCCAGCCGGTGAATTGCAACTCCCGTAATTCCTTCCTCGCGTAACATTCCTTCCAGATCGGCATCAGATGTGCTAGAATCAAAACCATCGAGGCGTACACTCCAACCTCCGTCACCCACTTGGTACGCACGAGATCCGCGACCGTCATCGCGATGTCCAGAATCGCCACCGTCTCGACGTTCGCCAGGGCTACCGCTGCTCCTCCTCCTGTCAACGCCAGGGCTACTTCCACGGTCGTCGCGAGGACCTCTCTCTCTGTAGCTGCTTCCTCCCCCGCGCCCACTCGGGTCGTCAAATTGGTCTGCAGGGCGTCGACTACGTCCAGCCATCGTATCTGAGTAGTTGCGGCTTGGAATATAGGACACAGTTGCATAACGAGAGCTCAACAGAGGCCGTCCATCAATGTCGAGCAACCGGACAAGAAATCGCGAATCTTCTATGCCAAGCAATAGCTGATCGGACTGCTTGAGCTTGACGAACAGACTTTCCACACCGTAAACGTTGCGCATGTCCATCAGAATATCGTCCACAGAAAAGCCAGGCTGCAGCTTTTGAACACGAGCGACAGAAGGAACCTCCAACGGTAATATGTTCACCTTGCGGGCGCCAATCATGAGGGACTGCAGTGCAACCGCACGATTTTGCGTATCCTCATCGCGGAATACGACTATGCACGCTCCACACCTCCTTCCGACGGGGATTACATCTTCAACCATCAGCTGCTCAGACAAATCCATCAGAGTATTCGCAAGTGTCTCGCTCACTCGCTCTCGATCCTCGCAGAAGGGCAAATTCGTGAGGACTGCAGTGACTGGCGGATCCAAGGTTCGATCGCCCCTCCGGTCACGAGTTTCTGCATAGCGTGCCTCCTGTTGTCGGCGGTCAAAGCGACCCCCACGACTTTCCCGCCCATCGCGACCCTCACGAACAAAATCTCTCTCTCTATCACGGTCGCGGCGCATGTCGCGGTAGTCATCGAAATCTCTGCGGAATTCACGCCTCCGGTCCATATCTCGGTCACGACCACGATCATGATCTCGATACCTGTCTGCCCACGGCGGAGGCGAGCGCCGATCTCTGTCGTAAGGTCGGGGACCACGGTCGTGTTCCATGCGCCTGTCACCGCGAGGAGGATCTCGATCGAGAAAGCGATCATGACCGCCATTTCGCCGCCCCGGCGGAGGTCCTAGCTCATAGCTTCTCGCCGGGGACCGACTCATGCTGCGGTTGCGATGGGCCGTACTCGGACCAGCCCCGTTGCCTAAGCCATTCCGGTCTCCTCCTGGAATACGGTCATGGTCTCTATCACTCGGTAACACCTTCCTATCATAGATATCACGACCTCCATCGAGATGCTTTTCCAAATCGTCGCGTCCCTTCGGACCACGCTCAAACTCATCCCTCGGCGGTAGAGGTGGCCCTCGTTCAAATTCGTCCGCAGCAGGCGGTCTATCCCTTGGCGTGCGTGGAGCCCCTCTTCCTTGCGCCGTAGCGATACAAATCATCAACCCCGGTTGCGATCGATCTTTTTCCAACGCACGTGAAAAACTCTCCTCATCTGCAAAGTCGACAAACCAGGTGCTCATGTCTGACCGTGGCCCCTTTGCAGGGCGCTGGCGGATGTCGATGATGCGGCACCCACGGAAAAGATTTTCAACATCCGCTGGCGTCGAGCGCGCGCGCAGGCCGCGCACACATGCCGTGCGCTGGTCTTCTGGCATAGCTGAGACGCGAAGCGTGCGCCCATGGAACTCACGGCCGTCCAAATCTAGCGCGACATCCACGCTACGCTCGTCCTGCATCCATACATACGCGTTACCGTTGACGCGGTTTCCAACCTTGACCAATTTAACGGTGTCCACTTCCCCGCCGGCGTCGCGAAAATAATCGATGATTTGGTCCTCCGATGTGTTGTAACTCAGATTGGCAAGCAGCAGTCGGGCACCCTTGCCCTCTGGTTGAGAAGGCAAGGTTCCGCTGACGGGCGGTGGTGGGGGTGGGGCAACAGCATCTTCGCGCACGTCGAAACGAGAACGGTCGCGGTCACGGTCGCGAGGAGCGTCGCGAGGAACGTCGCGAGGAACGTCGCGAGGAACGTCGCGAGGGTGGTCACGAGAACGCTCACGTGGGCGGTCGCGGTCCACGTCCCTTTCGTACTCACGGGAGCGCGAAAAATCACGGTCGCGTTCACGGTCGCGCTCATGGTCGCGACGGTATGGAAAGTCACCAGCATCTCGCGAAGGGTCATGGTCAGAAAGGCGAGGTTTCTTGCCCGGACGCCGATCGGAAAGACGGTCGTTGGCCCAGTCTGGAGGGTCGCGACCAGCATGCTCATTCACCATGATGGCGGCGCAGCACGAAGCCGTACGAGAGGAAGCACAGTGAAACAGGTATGGAGAAGGAGAGGGGGTGCAAGAACAAACTTTGGTACGCTTCTCGTAACGTCAAAGTGAAGATGGAAAAGTAACTGGGCCTTTTGTGGTGAGAAAGCACCGTCGTCGGTGGCCCCAAGGCAGCTGGCCGAGGAGTGTGCTGCGCAGCGGCACGTGCCAAATCGCGATAACGACAACTTGATCTGGATTCTACTTACAGTGATTTTTTGCGCCCTTTCAACGGGTTTTATGTGGTCTGGCATCAAAGGCTCCTAGCAGCAGTCAGGACGACAAGCCTTCCCAGCCTTCCCTTCTAGTCGTGGTTGACAACCCCTCGTATCAATGACGGGATACGCGTGGCGGTGAAAAGCAGACAGCCTCGATTTGGAAATGATGAACAGCAGCAGATGAGGTGAAGGTGAGAAGCGGTACTGCTACGACCTGTCGTCCGAAGTCTGCTCTGTTTTGGGCTAAATTTTTCATGACGAAACAATTCACTGCTGCAGCCTTCCTCTCATTGTGCTGCTGAAAGATGCGAGAGGTGTTTCAGGGGTAGTCCATACGCAACGTCACCTCCTTGAGATCAGGTGAGGTTCGACCTGCAGTGATCAATGCGGAAATCCGAGGATGCCAAGTTCGGTTTTGCAGTTTGGGATACTACCATTAATGTTATGGTAAGTCTTCAGTCGCGTTCTTCCGTGCAGCTTTGCATCCAATACTAAAAGACCCCGGCTGGAAACCTTTTGAATATTTCGTCTAAACAGAATCCATTACTTCCACTTTTTCTTGTACCCTGTGTAACACTCACCCTCTGTAGCGGCTCACCTGCACTCCATCGATAAGAACGTTATGGATGTGTTTTCATTTCGTGCCGCTAATCACTTCATTCTGAGCTTCAATGTTTAGCGATCCGAATCTGCGGGAGAAATGAAGGCTCATCCTCTGAACTGCAGGCTGCTAAGTCGGCATCATTTTATGACGTTGTTTCATGGAGGACTATGGAAGAACTTTTTCTGTGACATGATTTCTCTTGTGAACTTGTTCTGAGATAACCTGAAATATTGTGTGCCAGCCCGCAACATGAAATCTAGTTTCCAGTAGTTATTTAAACGGGCACTCAGCAGAAAAACTTACAAACCATTGAATCTTTACCAAGAGCGGGGCAGTGATCAAACATTCGAAAGCGTTGTCGATATCGAACGACTGGAATCTTCTGAATTGCGGCACGGTCCATCAAAGTACGCCCGGCGGAGTCCTGCAGTTTGTCGGGCATATAACTCTGCTCTTCCACTACAAGTATGAAACATACCTTTACTCCGGATATCCACTAGTGGGCTCGGTACTGTATCTGCATTGCCAAGCTTGTGTCGAAAGAACCACGTACGTGACGCACATACAAAGTTTTTAGGTGAGTACTCCTATTTAGTCTCTTCATCTGTACTGTATTCGAAATTGTGTAGCAGGAGTCTGTGACGAAAGACCAACCTTTCCTACAACCCTCTACATCGCAGACGCTACATCACTGTGTTTTGTCTTGCACGGCTATTAGAGTTTGTGCAACAGCACCCGTATCAGATCGCGAAGTAAGAATGTAACGTAGATACCGCTATCGAAAAGCTGCACCTTCGTGTGCATAGTTCTCACTCAACTGTTGCCTCCAAGTTCGGAGCCCATGTACACCACCAACAACATACCGTGTTTGTGGTAGTGTCGGTGCTTCTCTACGGGCGATGGCGGAATGTGATCGTCATTTCATGACGACTGCTCTCCACTAACTTCCGTATATCAACCAGGATGCTCACATAACACACTTTTATCGATTGCTTCGCCATCGGACTACGCTCAAAAGCAGCTGTATTCTCTCTACAGGTTCCAGTGCATCATTGTATACTTACAACAGGCGTTCTACAATTTACAAGTGCATTGCTAGCCTCGGCGCAAATCACTACCGGATTCCCTACTCTCTCTCCCATCGTCATATGAAGATCGACAGGCGCGCTGACGCTTACGACTGTTTTCCGTACATTCATCTTCCAGCAAACGAATTTTCTGTTGGAGGTGCATCCTCTCACGTATCTCCTTGTACAGAGAAGTCTCAATACCCTGCACATACTCCTTGCGAAAGATACGGGACACTTTTGCCTCTCGTCGACTGCTAATCTCAGACGGACTTCCCTTCATGTCTCCGCTTTGTTCTTTTAACTCCTTGCGATAGTTTACTTTGAGTAGCTTCGCATCGCGCACCGCTTTATCTTTCGTCTCATCAAAGACAGCTTTGACCGCTTCGTCCGTCACTAGTTTGCCACCTGCGTCCTGTGACTCTGCCAAGCTCATGTCCTCCTCGGCAACTGCCTTAAAATCGTCGCACGACAGCTCGACATCCACCATAAGCAGCCCATCTGTATCCTCGTCCTCCTCACGGTCCCTCATTCCAGTAACATGCGCCGTGTTGCCTTGCGCAGGTAGGTGAGAACCAAGCGACCCTGGAAGAGCGAAGAAAGGGAGCTGGTGATCTGTGTCTGGCGCATCCTGATGAGGAGTCACAAGGCTTCCAAGCATACCATCCTCTTTCCGGTAAATGCCAACTCGAGGCGTGGATTCCTCTTGATCGAGTCGGGCCGGAGGATGCGGGGAAGTATAATCATCAAGCAGTGGAAATTCCGCAGGGTTCATGAGAAGAGAGGGCTCATCTGAATTTGCGAGAATCGGAGTATGAGGGGTCATCGCGCCGACTGCTCGTGGGTGCGTCGAGGTACCGTCCATACCGTCGCGGCAGAAGTGTTCAGGATTTTGTAACATGTAACGCGCTGCAGAGAGGCGCCGCAGGGACGCCAGAAGACTTCGAGTAAACAGGATGGCGGGGTAGAAGGTGAGGTTAAGACGCCTAAAAAACGCGTGGACCTCGTTCTTCGCAAAACGCCAGCACCTGGTTTGTCTGGCAGAATGTTTGGAGAGAGCACAGCTGCTCTTCAAACATTGGCCCTGCACGTGCATTGCTATACGTAAAGGTAAGGACCGAATGGACCAAAAACGTTCCATTTAAGCTATTGTAAGTAGGTGTAATGACATCAACATGTTCAATAATGATCACGCACTCGGGCCAGGCCCAGTCTTGGAAGACGATCCTAAACCATCTGAGATAGACAACGTTTTACGCAAATACAACATCATCCTCGAAAACTTTTTCCACGTCGCTATTTGTACAACATGAGACGACTTCGACACATAAGAAGGGTTTTCTGGGAATAAATTCTGCAAGCAAAACTTGCACCCCAACTTTGCGCATATCTTTAATCTAATTGGTATCTCGATCTAAACGGCCCTGTTGGACACATGGCCAATGGTAATCATTCGCCCACCAGTTCGGAGGGCTCCAACAATGCCCGCTTTGACCCTTGAAGTTCCCTCGAACACCTCAAGAACCTGCTCATGGGAACACCTGTTGTATCACACCGGTGCCCACTTTCTCGATGTACATAGTATCAAGTCGACTTTCATCAAACCTTATCTTCGTCTCAGGAACATCAGACCCGAGAGAAGCTCGCTCATTAGCTTGGGGCGCTAACTTTCTTTTGTCTGAATACTGCTAACGAATAGTGAAAAACGAAACAAACTTTTCCAGCTCGGAACTCCACGCTTGCAAGCACGGAGATATTTCTGTTCGCTGTATTTCTTCGCATTCCCTTGATTTTTGTAATATTTTCGAAATGTTGCCACACACACCGAAAAGGGCCGTAGGTGCGGCAAGGTCAGGCATGAACTACAACCCAGAAATTGTGGGCACGTAACCGGACAAACTAGAGGCCTGCATTTTATTGACTGC
This sequence comes from Endocladia muricata, assembly GCA_032356245.1. Taxonomy (NCBI): domain Eukaryota; phylum Rhodophyta; class Florideophyceae; order Gigartinales; family Endocladiaceae; genus Endocladia; species Endocladia muricata. The sequence continues at coordinate 16,139 of JAUKWC010070716.1, forward strand.
TTTCATACGCCGTTGTAAGAACTTTTGCTACTTCCCACATTCCGAGCTCACCGAAAAGGGGTATGGAAGGGCTTTGGGTGATTGAATCCAATACGTTTTGTGTCTAGTCTACGACATAGAGAGCTCGATTCTAAAGCATCTGTCTTGTTTCTCTCTACTAACCGGTTGGAACAACTGCATACTCGTCTTTCCTCGGGAAACCAACACTGCGTGTAACAACTGAGACCACAGGTCAAACTGATTCTACTCTTTTGGTCGATGCCCCATTTTCCTTTCCTTCAGGCCTTCTCGACACAGCTCGACATACATGGGTTCAGCCCCAGCCCGACATCCTCATCACCAAGAGAACAACTAATATTCGATGAAATATCATTCTGAGCTAATGTCTAGTATACCGGGCGCCAGCCTCATACTGTATGAGACGGAACTGGTTGAACGTACAGTGAAAAGATGGCTGACTAGATATTTTCACCGCCGTTCCCCAACATTGTTGGAATGCTCTTGCCTTTTTCAGGAAGCTCTATACATTCGAAGCATCTTTCTGCAAGAAAAACTCTGTATTAAAACTTCGTAGTGTTCCCAAACTGATGTTGATGGACGAAACGGGTAGATATGAAGATGCAGTGAGAGCATCACTACGAGAAAAAGCCGAAACAAGTTCTTATTCAACGTCAAAAAAGGTGCTGTTTTGAAGAAAACCTTTTCTTGCAGAAGACGAGTCAATTGACTCGAGATGTGGATATTCTTCAAAACTTTGGCTTCGCCAGCCTTCTACATGGATGAACGAACAAATCCATGCCTGCTAAGGACTTCGGGATATCAGGAACTATAAAAGTAAGTTGCATAACTCTCCGACTCATATGAGGCGAAAGCTACAATAGACCGTAGTCTAGACTTATTCTTTAGTTATTTTTGCCGAAACGGCGACTCGTAGACCGTATAGCTCGGATTGTGCCAAGCAGTTCAGCTCAATTGCCAGCTGAAGCAAAACTACCACCAGATATCGTTTCAGGTCCCCTATTTAGCAATATCATGCCTCCCACTTCTGGTCTCCTCGCATTGGTGGATCGTGACCCTGCACACATGGCTTATCATGCAAACCCTGCCATGAATTGTTCAATGCCAATTGGTCTCGAATGCCGAGCCAAAATGGTCTCAGGATCCGTTCAGGATATTATGAAGTTGGAGATGAAGGCCAAAAGTACCATTGACATCGGCAGGAGCCCCAGAGCTACCTATGACGTCAACTCTGTCATGTTATGGCCGACAAATATCAGAGCAGAAGAGGTTTCAGAACGGTTCCATGGCCTTCAGAGGCTACGTGATTCTCTAAGATCTGAGTAGGATGGAAAGCACACGGTTATTCTGAATAGACTTTCAAAACATGTCTCATCACTCTCACAAGTGAAGTTGCAGTGTTGTATGGGACGTACTCCACTACAGACCCGGGAAGGCCGCCGAGTTTGAGCGTGAAGCGTGAAGCAAATGCGACGCTGTAGCTGAATTGGACGATTTTATATCCACAAACCCTAAACAGAGGTATAAACAATACATGAGACTGGTTTTGAGTGTTCCCAACCACTACTATTAGTTCTCGTTCGTCGGTGATCGTTGAAACTCCCCCAGCCCTGTATCCGCTTTGCAGACCGGTGCGGAAACCAGAAATCGGCAGGAAGTTTATCGGTGGTACAGAGATATGGCAAAGGTGTGGGATACTCGAGAGTATCTTCGGTCTAGGGAATATATCAGGTGAACGATTGACGTGCGGCCCGTAGCCATATCGTGACGAGAAACCATCTCGCACCTGCTCGTGCCGATGAGGTTAGGTCTTGTAAGCTGCTTGAGTCGTCGCAAATTTATACTGCGTTTATCCGATCTGATAGTAGTGCTACCGTCATGAGGTGAAGACAAAACTTGGCAAGATGGCTGGTCTATGGGAGTGAGGATCAAATTCGTAAGGGTGGCACTTTAACCCGATACAGATGCGTTGAAAGAAGAACTTGGGGATGGTACGCTTCGAGAAATGGTGGAGTTCTTGATGACGTTAACTGTCATGTACCACTTTTCCAGCAATTCGAAGATGGTTGTGATATTATGTCGACTTTTTGCGGAACAAGTGATCGTCTGTGTTTCCTTAAATGGGTGCGGACGTCCACTGGGTGCATTAGCGTAGTAAACTTTCCACCGGTACTCCACATTTTTGAATGGCACAGAATGCTGACTTCTGTGGCGTTCCAAAACGTGGAGTTCGTATAGAACGGCGGTTTTTCGCACGGACTCCGACTTCCAAAAAATAAATATTTTGAACTGCCTCGTCCATTGAACGCCCGCATCCACTACCGGCAGTTCATTCCCCAGTAAAACATCCAGATCGGACTGCGCACTGTACAGTACACTGCAGTTCCACATCTCACCATACGTACCTCAATGTCACATGATGACCTGTAGGCTGCCTCACGTGTATAGGCTTACCTTGGACCCTTCATAATCATAATTGCCTTCCAACGGATTTTGCGCCACTGCATTAAACACCGCTACGCGCCATATGCGCTACCCGCGGCTCTAGGAAACTGAGCATTATGCTCGTAGATGTTCGAGTGCACTGGCTCACCCAGAATCTTGCCGACGTTATATGGCACGAGACGATGTGTAAAACTCCGCGCTCATTTCTCGGACAGTATTGTGAACATAGTGCAACGCAAATAAGGACTAACGTGTAATCCGCGTAAAGCATGGCACATTGCACGGGTACTGCTGGACGGCGTAAGCTTAGTAGGTGCCCAACAAAAGACGTTCAAAAGTACGGTGGGGCTCAAAAGTAGTGGTTCTGTCCTTCGCGATGCGTTCGTGTAGTGGGATCTGCTTCGTGCATCGCCCCGTCACTGGTTAGCAATGCGCGCACGAATTCATACATCTGGCACCGCGTGGTTCGCGCCAAAGTGTTGTGCATTGCAGGGCAGAGCTGAGGCGTGCAGTCGAGTTGGCATTCTTCCATACGAAACAACTTTTTTCGTACCCTGTACGGCCGCCTACCCTTCGAAGCACGTGGAAACTACAGACGCCAACACCTCACTCCACCCCTGCCGTAGCTGTGCTACAGTTGACCCGTGCAGAACGGGAGGCACACACTTCTTGCGCTGAACAGGTCTTACACGTGTCACAGGAAGCGTAGACACGAACTGAACCTCGAGTCGATGTCAGAGAGAGGTTATACAGGTGTATTTGGTCGTGTTGAAAAGTAAATAATTTCTAAGATCGGTGTGGTGTCACTAGTGACAGCGGCTGAGATCTGCACATGTCAAAATAAATGGGCAGATGGATGTTGTTTTCCAGATGTCATTTCGCACATCCATCCGCTCATGTGTTTTCACATGTGTAGATCTCAGCCCCTGTCACTAGTGACACCCCCGCAGTCTAAATTTTTATTACGTCGCAATCCTCTTTTTGTGCCACAGCGGCCCCAAAATCGCCCACTTTTCTGGGCGGCCTTCCATGCAGCTGAGCCCAAGTCTTTCTCGGCTCCTATATTCTGGCCTGCTCGCCCGGAAGTGGTTGTCAAACTAGCATGTAGTGTTCAGGTATGTTGTACTTCACGCTATTCAGCTACTTTTTCGTGTAGCTACCTAATCTTCCTCACTACTTGTGGGAACAACAATCAAATCCCCCGGGTCAGCGCAGTTCTAACGATCATCCCTAGGACTGATCTCCTCTGCCTTACTACTCCCGTCCGCGTCCGAGTTTGCAAACCCAACCACGTCCGCGTCGTTCCCACTGTCCGATTCCTGACCTCTTCCATTACTGCTACGACTGACACGACCCATTTCACTGGTCGGGAACTGCGGTACCCCTCTCAGCGCGTAGAACACCTCGTCCGGCACACCTTTCCGCTCCGGCATAAAATGCACATGGTGCCGTCCCGTCAAATCATCCGCAATGCAGTCCTCATACCCAGCCCCGGCGTGAGTGAGATGCCCATGCCCAAAAAATACAGAGTTGGACGGCACAATGATCTTTTTCATCTTGAACGACCCCGCCGCTGCCACCTGCTCGCTCTCCTCCCCGTATGCAAACACGTGTGAATAGTCACACACCGACAACGGAATGCCCAATGCCCCGCTCACGATTGCAAAACAGCCCAGTGTCTCCACTCTCAATGACTCGTCAAAGTCACTGTGCGGAGCTGGCCGCGGGCAGTCCTTTGTAGTAACCAAAAACCGACCCCCCGTCGTGGGTATGATCAGCTTCGTTCCAGATATGTTCCTCAGACCGACTAGGCGGCAAGCTGACCAACCCACGCGTCCAGCTGCGCACGCCTTCGAGAAGCCTACACCCAATCCCCTCTCGACTCGCAGGCTTCGATAACCAGGCTCCGTGTACTGGAGTAGCGGGCGATTCACAGATACTAGTTTGCTGCGTCCCCATCGTCTTCCCCCTTGTTGACGATCGGGTTCTACCAGGTCTCATTGGTCCCCCGTCCCAATGCATTATCCCCGTTGAATGAGGTCGCAATGAACAAGAACAACTTTTCAACGTGGGAATGCGTCCACTTGGGCGTGAACATCAGGGGCTCGAGACTTTTGCGCGGAATGTCGCCGGAGCCAGCGAAATTCTGAAGGCACGTGTATCTGAGGTGCTGAAGCTCACCTTGTCGCCTCTCAAAGTAGGCATATCCTTCGCCATAATCCTTACCCACGTCTCCTACGTTCCTCAAGAAGTGTGTCTGAGGCCGGTTTGGCTTCCAGATGTCCGGACCCACATCGAAACCCTCGAGCTCGGTAAAGTACACGCAGCTCCCCATGAAGAACTGAAGGCGATGCACGGTTGCGACGTCCTTGATGGAGAAGTACAAGCGCGCACGGTACTCAATAGGTATTTGAATGGGAAGCAGCCAGAGCAGGGGGTGCGGGTCTTTCGGCGTCCACAGCCGTAGCTTCTCTTCTTTGTGATCTGGCGTGCCAACGTATGCCAGATTTTCCCAAGTGTCGGGCGCTTCTTCAAACACCACGGTCTTGTCCGCAGTCCCGGCCAGATGCTAGCTTCGAACCACGTCTTCGAACATCAAGGGGGCACCTTGACGTCGGCCCGTGACCTCCTGTGTCGCCTCGGTCTTCTCAACGACCCCTCGTCTCAACTGCCCCGCTACCATTTCCACTCCACCAGACATTCCCGACGTCACAACCTCCACAAATCGAGGCGTTGACCGTAAGGAGGGTGCAGCCTTTCTCTCCCTAGTAAGCGCTTTTGTCGCGGGCATCATTCACGGGGCCTTCTGCACATAGACTGCAGGCTCGAGTGCAGTCGCATGGGAAGCAAGAGCACGGCGGGCATAGCGGCATGTGGAAGGCATAGCAGCAGGGGTCGTCACGCGAGCCGGAACGGTGTGCTTACTGGGCCGGGAAGCAAAGTACTCCGCTACTCTATTCGCGAAGCGCGTAGCATCGGCCTTGTTGCCCTTCTCAACTTCTTCAGCAGAGTCGTTCTCTCTTCGATAAAAGGTGTATACGGTTCAGATAGAGCTTCTTGACGGAAATTCTGAGGAGTTTCGATCGAGCAATCTCAGTCCCCAGAAAGTCGTCATAGTTCGGGCCTTTCCCCTTGCCATACTTCTCCAACAAGTATAGGCAGACTTTCAAGAGCTGACGCGCGCACGCGTAGAAAGGTTCAGATTCACACTTTTCCTCGCGGTCGGCGTTGTTAATCAACCGCCACGCGGAAGTCATGAACAGAGGTACAACCTGAGGGCTCTCTGACCGAAGATGCGGGGCATCAAGCTGAGTGATGCCGAGCTTCTAAGAGTTCGACATGTCGAACGTCAGGTCACGCAGCACTTTTACGAGGCCTGGGTCTCTCAGCAAAATCTTAGCTACGCGTACGTAGCGGCGGTAGGCACACAGGCCAGTTGCTGGGAGCAGAATGGCCTTTGTCTTTGCTTCCCCAGCTCCCTTCTGACTCAACGCCAGTGGGTCCATGTCGTTCTCCACGGCGAGAGGTTGTATGAAGTAGATGATACCCATGAGTTAGTGGCAGAAAGACTTGTCGATGCGGACGAGTCCGGCGGCGGTGCTCTGCTGCGACGCGTCGGGCATGATTTCCGTATCCGTCATGTACCGCCCATCCCTACGGCGGTTCAGACGCACGCGGAGGCTCTCGCGAGCCCATTCCGTGCCGTCCTTTCCCTCTTTCATGCTGAAGACAGCTTGGCGGCGATGAGCGCCTTCTACCATAGCACACCTCACACTTTCGCGCAATACCATGCGGTCCATGATGGTCTCGTCAGCGATATCCGGTAGCGAGGGATTTTCGCACCGTCGCACTCCGACCATCATTGCACCACACCCGTACTCTTGCCACGCTCAACCATGCTGGCCTGGAGGCCGTCGATGGTGGCGTCCGTGCTTTCGCAAAGAACGTGCTGCGGCTATACGGTCTGCGCAATATATATGTAGGCCTCGGTGTACTCGTAGTCGGCCGTTAGGACAGTCCAACACGACAGCGGCTGCTCCTCGACTTCTACGGCAACCACATCGGAGTCCCCACCGCCCACAGTCGCTGCTGCCCGAGAGCGGTTGGACGAAAGGCACGCCTGGCCCGAGGCATCCCGGCGCTGTCAGTTCCGTCGTGGCGACTCTGATGGAGAGGTATGCACTCCCGCTTCGGCCTGCAATTCCTCCTCTGTCGCCGCTGTCTGCGATTCCGGCTCCGATTGTACCCCCCGGTACGGCTCCGTGCCCACCGTCAGCGAGTCGCCGGTGGAGGTCGTGATGGGAAGTTTGTCGGTCATTTCGGAAGTACGCCACTTCCGAGAAAGGATCCGTGTACGGGGGAGGGTACACGGTTGACGGTAGAGAATAGAAAGACTGAGAGAAAAAAGTGGTAGCGCGGGAGAGGTACGGACACTACCGCCAGACAAGGTTGGACTGGCACGGTTGGCGGCACCTATCGTCGCGCACAAGAAGAAGCAATTCTGAGCAGGCCGCAATAGCCGCATTTCACGTTTGAAAAGTATGTAATTCATAAGATCGCTGAGGTGTGACTAGGGACAGGGGTTGAGAGCTGCAGATGTGAAAATACATGGGTAGATAGATGTTGTTTTTCAGGAACAATTTCTCACATCCATCTGCTCATGTGTTTTCACGTGTGTAGATCTGAGCCCCTGTCACTAGTGACAACCCCCCGCACCCTAAATAATCCGCTTAGTTTTCCAAGTTTCGTGAAGGGTGTGCACCTGGTCGTAACTGCTGGAACGGAACAGAAAAGTAAGCGTGTGGGAGTATGTTGTGTTCCTGACCACTGCCCTCCGTGTCCCCAGTATAAATGGTATACGCCTGCTCCAACAGCACGACATCTCGCACCCTTGCGGTCCCAATATATCGACGCGGTCGTCCCTGCTTTCCTTCCTTCGTCCTCGTCTCTCTTCCCTGTACTTCGATCCACGGGGTTTTCCTTGCTTCGCTTGCGACGGACTCCTCCCCCCTCCTTCCATCCCCATCATTCCTGGGCTTCTTTCTCTCTGTCGTTTCTCATCGCACTGCAACCTTCGCGCGGACTGGACTCGGCCCGCCCGCGACAGCCGGCGTGTGCTTGCCAGCCTTCATAGCCGTTTTCTACTCACTCGAGGTGAACGGGATGTTTGACCTCACAAAGTTCCACATGTCGGTGTTCCTGCACTTCGTCATCGCAGCAGATAACGAGGCCTCACTAGACATCGAGGAATTCGCCACAGTGAGGAGGAAGCAACACAAGGCTGGCGGCGACTTCCGCAGTTCTCTCGAGATCGACGACGCGGTCTCTCGCGAGCTGGGTAGCGGGCAGATGAAGCAGATAGTGCGCGCAATGCTGTCAATCGTCTTGCTGAGCTGAAAACAAAATAGGATTGGGGAGATCGCGGATGTTGCCAAGAGGCAGAAGAACTACGGGGTGTCCCTTTTTGTTGGCAGCAGTTTTATTCCCTCTAAGGTCAGCAAGGTTCGGGAAGTAGTTCTACCAGGAACCTTTCCTGTTAGCCACCCCAGAACCTTCGAAGTTCTCATATTTTTCCACGCTATCTACGTATGCCGCTCGAGGCGCGACAGCAAACGTGTACTCGCTTTATAGGAGACAGATCAAAGCGAAAATCGTCTCGCGTTTGCTGTGCAACTGCAAACTCGGTCATGGACGAATCTGGTGACAGCAGTGGGAGTTTCGTAGTGCGAGGCGTTAGTCGGACCCTGCCTCCTGTCTCGTCGGACCGTTCGGCACTTTGTGGCTTTGAAGTCACGCGCTGATGGCTTTGCCCCCCATTACGCGGGAGATCACAATGCAAGGGAATGAGGTAGAAAGTTTGGGGGAGGGCACGAACAGTACGGTAGTTTGGTACTGAGCTGCTGAGAAGGATGCGGCAATGTGGAAGTGTATCAGTCTTTTCCTGTCGAGCTGGTATGCCTTCGTTGCAAGCGGGACTTTGTACGATGTCAAGCGCGGCAGCAACCAGCCGCAGCTGCACCGCTTTGATTCGCGCGATGACCACCTGCCAACGGTCTTTGCAGGCTTGAGCGGTGATAACGGGAAGGCCTCGGGGCTTCAGCGTGAAGCGACTGACGATGGTGGTGCATGTTCAGAGGGTATCGAGGTGGACTCGGAGCTACCAGATGCGGATTCGAAAGACACAAGACCGCGTCGTCGTCGGCTGTTGATACTATCAAGCCGGACGCTCAGTGTAGGACTATCCGCGCAGCCTCCTCGTTCTTTGTGTTCCCGGCTGAAAGCAGAGACGGAGCTCTAGCTGCAAGGGAGCTACAATTCGTTGTCGAAGGTGTGGAATACATTCGCAAGAGGCAAGCTAGTGAGGCTTTCCTGTCCACTCTCAACCCATTCGTCCCGGAGCCGAAAGGCCCCCGTTGTGAAGCTTCAGAACCAACCACCCGTATTAGTCCGTCTCCATCGCCGGAGGAGGTATCGGAAGAGTCGCTTCGGGAGGAGAATATATCGACCGACCTTCTCGCGAAGTTGCTCGGCATGATGAAGCCGGACTAGCGTGTCCACAGCTGCACTTTTCACGACCTCCTAAATCATCACGCTGAAGACTGGGGTGAGTGCCGGGAAGGTAAGCTCGAGCAGCTTTTGACCGGCCCTCCGTTCAGTACTAGAAACGAGCGCGGTGCGGACAACTCTGCCGGTGGTTTCTTCACCCTCAAGGGCATGGACGCCTCCATCCCAATTTTCAACGCGCTGCTTGCTAAAACCGGCCACGGAATCATTTCCTGTAGTGGATTATCATTCTGCATGTAGCTTTCGCACCTCTTTCGTTACTGACGAGAGGTGTGCGACGAGGGAAGTGACGGGGCCACTGCGTCGAGTGGGAGGCGGCAGAAGGACTTCGTGTTTAATATGGAGGACCAGCCGATAGTCCGCGTCCAAGCTCGAGATTAGTACACACAAAACCCGGGTATGAAAGGATATGGTCACGCCTCACTCACCCAATGGGCTGCTTACTTCTGGCGGAAAAATGTGCCGCTTCAAGTGCAGTTCCCTGAGGTATGCTACCAAAGCAACGGGTATGTGCAGTCTTTACACGCAGCCTGGACGAACCGTATGGATGCGATCCAGCGGGTGGAGCCCGCCGGGGTGGTGCGAAGAACTGACGACATGACTCGCGTGAAGATTCCTCGACCTGAGCAAAAGCGAATCAGGCACATGAGCGAGCTGGTGTTGCAGTAGTCAACTCCGGGGGACCTTGTGGTGGACATGTTCATTGGTAGTTGCGCGACTGCGAAAGAATGCCTACAGCTTCCGACACATCCCCGTCTTGTGGGGTGCGACAAGGATGAGGACTGCGTCAGACAAGCTCTAGCGGGCTTGGTTAAGGCGTTCTGCGAGGGCGTTTTGAGCACCACGTGGGACAATGGTGGCTCTCCGCGGGTTGTGGAGCTTCTCATAAGGTACTCGGCATTCGCAGAACGAAATGTGTTTGCCAGAGAGGGGAGCAGCACGGCGATTGCTCCTGCTGGGTGTCCCCGGTACCAATGTCTAGCGGACTACATAGTCCGGTTTCTTGCGAACTACGCCGGGGATCCCACGCTTTCCCTGCCCTATACATGGACGTCCGTAGACAACTGCCCGCCGAGGTACCACGCCCTATTTGACACGCAAGACCCGCCAACATAACGTGCCGTGGAGGCGGTGGGGAGGTGTGTGGTATTGCGTCGGTGGACGGTGAAGTACGAAGGTATGGGACTCGGAGTATTTGCGGACTGGGTCTTCGTGAAAGGAGAGACGAGCTTCCTCGTCGATGAGACGCTCCTGTCTGCAGACTCGCATGAGCGCAGGCAGCAGAAAACGAAGATTTACGTAGGTGGAATGTTGGGGGTAGACAAAGAACGATTTAACCGGGTAGCTCTTCTCGTGAAAAGGCGGGTGGAGTCCTGTGAAGGTCCGATGCATAAGGTACACGCTATACTGGCACCATTTCGTGTGCCCAGGACTGCGAATGACGGGCGGTACCTGGCTCGGGATGAGGAGGAGCGAAATAGAGGTAGTCCGAACGCGCGAGACACAAACATGGATTGTTTCGAGAATCGAGTCGAGTTTTCGTAGAGAGATATACGTTCACTTACATCCATTACAACCCGTGCGACGCGTGTGAGATTCCAAAAGGCAGGGAGCTGTTCACAAACTACGGAGATAACTTCACCTTCTAAGTACGTGGCACCATCTTTCCAAATAGCGATAAGATAAACGAACCTAAACACGACATGCCAGTTCGAGTACCTGTTCCGGGCGAATATGCCACACTAAAGGGATTGAGAAAGACTTGGGCTAAGCCGCAAGAAAGGCCGCACAGAAAAGTGGGCGATATCGGGGCCGCTATACCTGGGAATAGAGGTTCGCGAAGTAATGGAAAAGTGGACTAGGGGGTTGTCACGAGTGACGGGGCCTCAGATCTGCACATGTCAAAACACATGAATAGATGGATGTGCGAAATTCAATCCGAAGAAGAACATCCATCCGCTCATGTTGTTCCATATGCGCAGATGTCAGCCACTGTCATTAGTGATACCGCCGGAAGTTGAGTTTTCTTTACTTTCTGGAATGCCCAGTTGCACACCCTCAGCCCCTGATTTCATTCCTGTCGGTGGCGCTTATGATACTTCAAACGTCGGCAGGCACTTTCCACGTACGCATGACCTTCTGAGGGCCCCACTACTCGTGGTAGCTCCTAGCTGGCTCTTGTCCTGCTCACTTCGCAACAACTGCGACGTAGTTTTCGATCTTGTCCTTCTCACCGAGTCTCCGTCTATCCTGTCCTGACTGTGCCGCAGCTTTACATAGATGGCGCCGCTGGCTAGAAAGACGAGACGGGCTGTTCCGATTCAACGATCTGGCAAGTGAACGCACGAGCAGCGGGAGGGGGAGGGTGATGCCCCGGCTGTGCCTGTTGCTGTGATTGCACCGAACCGCGAGGTTACTGGGACTCAGACCCACTCAGCAGCCAGAATAAGAGGGGTTGTACGGCCCCGGACAACGCCGGCGGAGTCTCTGTTTGGTCCAGAAGGTGAAAAAGCCGAAGGTGCCACTGTTCTGGCGACTCATGGTGCTACTAAAGCGCAAGCAGATCTACTAGGGCGTGCTGCCAACGAGCTGCTTCCATGTTGTGCGTCTATTCAATCTGACTGCAGGTCGAGCGCAGGTCGAGCGCAGCTTGCTTCCCCGTCCGGACCGGAATCGCGCCCGCTCCGTGCGTCCGCACGCTTGGCGTTGCTGCCTCTGTGCTGCCTGACATCCGCCGTGGAGCAGGTCAAACTCATCGTGCGACCTTGTGTGCTCTTGCTGCATCAATCATGAGACCCTCTTCGTCTTCACCCCAGCCCTCGCCGTGCCGGACAAAGGTTGAGACTTTTGCTGTGCCTCGCCCACAACCGAATCTCGCGTGAGGAGATGGAAGAGTTACAAATGATATTTGCTGACCGGACGAACAAGGTCAGGGCGCAGGAGCAAATGGTTGCTGAGCTCAATCCACGGGCAACAACGACGAGGAGAAGGTCGGGCAGCCTGACCAAGAGCTACTTTAGGTGCGGGTGATGACTAAGGCAACGCTTCCAGAGTTCATGCGACTACAAGCCGAATCTAAGTATGTGAAGCACGAGAACGAGAGCCTCCGCGTGGCTCGCGGGATTTCTGGTCTCGCGCAGCAGGCGTTACCGCCTGCCGGAACTGCACACGGTCTAAGTCGCGGCCGTGTTACACAAGTGGGAGAAAAGTTAATTGGTGTTACCGAGACCATCGAGAAGTAGATTCTGCAATGGTGCCACCGCAGAACTGCTGAGCTGGACCCAACAAGTTCTCTTCCAGTCCGGAACTGGGCGCGTGACAGTGAGCTGTGCGTGGCGTGGGAGCTTCCGTGGACGGCTTATAGTGTGTCGTGCCGATTACACCGATGGTTCTCGCCAACCGTAAGGAGTACTATACGCGTTCCTACAACGATGAGGCGACAGCTCTAGTCCGAATGGTGCGTGGAGAGCTTGGCACCGGGAAGTGGACATACTTGTTTTCGGACGCCGAATCCTGCCGCGAGTGCGAGGAGGCTGTTTCAACCGACTATGCTCTATGTGCATGGATGAGACAAATAATCTCTGGCGTGGTGAGCACGCGGAAGAGTAAAGCTAGGGACAAGCTGTTCCAATGCCTTGGGTAATTATTCGTGATGTCGCTGAAGACCACGAATGTATCGGACAGCGAGCTTGCGGAGCGCTCATCTCAGGCACCTCAAGCGCCGGTGAGGCTGATAAGTTCGCAACGGGAGCGAGAGACTCGAGAATTCTCATGGTGGCTACACAGCAAGGTCGAGGATCTAGCATACGGTGACTACTCTGTACCGAAGGATGTGTGTGGTCTTGAGGAGGGCGACGTACTGATGGAACACTCTTTGGAAAGACATGTCAATTACAAGTTCAGAGGGTACGATCCTCGACAGGATGGGACGTCCGCGTGCGGGTCTATCATGCAAATCGCACGCCTACACGCCGCGCTGGCAACACTGGTATCCAACCTAGGCGTGTTAAGGGCCGTGGTGGCCAGCGTCAATGCACTGATAGCCTGATGTTTTCTAGGTATCTGCCCTCGGCAACCGGGCAGATGCTATGCAGCGTTTACAGCGTTTTATGCCGCATTGTTTCGCAAGAGGTATTTTGTCTGGCTCTACTGTTGAGGGGACGTTGTGTGAGTTGTTCAATGAGGGGATGGAACGGTCTGGCGAAGCGGATGGCGAGGATTTGTTAGTAGACGCCTCTGGAGTTGCCAGAATCGTGGTGAAAGTGGGTTCAGAGAACCAGTTCTATGGGTCGGCACGGAGAACGTCGTCTTCGGATAACATCTCCAATCTGCTTGGGGGTGTTTTTGATTGCTACTCTGCACGTGCAGACTCAAGCGAGGAACCTTACGAACTTTGCGATAGCGCGCATGGCCTATCACGCATTCCGGCCAGAACTCTGGATTCCTCCCCGGACACTGTCATCGGAGCAGTGGAGGAATAGATGTCGACGCAAAGAAGAGAGAGAATGAAGGAGACGGTTCTTGTAGGTTGGTAGCTCACTAAACGGATTGTAGTTTTTTCGTGTATTTAGTTCTAGTGCAGAGAGAATGGCGTATCCGTTGGAGAGAAGGGTTCCGATAGTGCTGGCCGTGCATCAGGGTCTCCGTAGAACCTATTCATGTAGAATCAACGGTAAAGTCAGTGGAGCTGACAAGTGAAAGGGGGGACTTGGAAAGTTGACCGCACCACGCGAGCTGTCCCGATGATAGCAGAGGCCTTCAAAAGGCCAAACCAGGGAGAAGCAGGAGCTCGACATCCTCGTCTCTACATTTCTGGGAGCGGGACTGGATGTTCTGTACGATTTAAATTCTCATCCATAGACTACCCCAAGCAAATGCTGCGCGGAGTGTCATCAACAGCGTCGATTGGTGGAGTACAAACCATGTACCGAAGGAAAGCATACTCGGTAGGTTGTAGTGATTCACGATGATGCATACGGAAAAGAGACGGAATCTGGGCTACCCATACAGTGTTTGTGTGTTCTTCGTCGTCCGTGGGCAGAAGCACCAAGCTGAATCGGTGCCGTTTGGTCGAGCCGAACCTGCTATTTTCATAAACGCGCTGAACGCCATATTTCTGCATTGGATCGTGTCGAATGACATTCAGATCGGGATCTTAGTCGTTCACAGAAGGACAGAAGTTGCCGATAACATAACCGCTTTTGACGATAGCAATTTGGAGAGTGTCACATTTGTGGACCGAATGCTGCTGGAGAGGCTCGGGGCGGGCTATGTCCAGTAGCACACTGGTGCCCTGGTCACCACTCCGGACAAGAAAATCGATGGAGATGTCCAGAGCTTCTCCGCGTAGAGATTCGAGCACCGTAGCGGTCAGGTGGACTTCTTCGATCCCGACGAACGGCATGGCGTGTGTTGTCAAGTGAGCGAGTACGCGGAGGTACATCCTGAAGCGTTCCCTGACATGGCGCGCCCCTTGCCTTTCATCTAGATTCCTGTGAAGGGTTGTGATGCGAGGGGACTGAGACATGGACCTGACTTGAGTTTAAACAGCAGCAAGGTTTTCGGTGTGCTGGATTCGGCGGGCGGTGTCGTCCATGGCTGCTGCCCTGTGCTCGTAAGTGCGGCGGTAGTCTTCCTTAAATGCAGTGTGGGCGTGTTCATGAACACCGGCATCTAGATGTTGCAGGCTTCCAAAGTTGCGAATATCATCTGCATGGTGGGCGTGGAGATGATACTTGAGGGTCCCGAGCCTCGTCGGGTGGCGGTCCCCAAAGTTTTGGAGCATGGAGGCTCTAAACTTATCGACACAGTCCCGTAGGTCCTAAACCCCGGCAAAGCTCCAGGGCCTCTTTAGTCCCTGTCTCGAGCTGAGTATTAGAATGTCTGAGTCCTGCCTGCAAAAATATGCGACGGGAGCGGAGTCAGCTTCATCACAGCAACGGTATATGATTGCTGCGTTAGTTGGAAAAAACATGAGAACGGACTTGTAGTGTTTGGCCTCCAGCATGCCACGGACTCCTTCGTTTGTGTAGAGTCCATTCCGGCGACTGACTTTTTCGGACGCGGAGAACTCGACTCGTAGGCCGGGAACGTATAAGTCCCTCTAAATGGCACCCGAAACTGTCTTGACTCAGCGAAGGAGAGCTGTGCGGATAGTTCTGAACTGTTGCCGACTGTTGCCGATGGAAGCTTGCGCTGTGCGTAGGACGGTGAAGTCGAGCCCAATAAATATGCAGGTCCTAATTCGCTTGGAGATGCGGAGGTGGAAGTTGTGCAGCTGTTCGAAACCGAACATGAAGTGTATGTCGAGATGAGAAATGGCCGGAAGCAGGGGGCATGTTTCCAGAAACAATGGCAACCTCCGTTCGGATGAGGAGGCAAGGGTTTGTTGCGCCTGTGCGGTTGTAGCTCGGGCCTGAGCCGGTCTGCCCGGCAATGTATGAGCAGCAGCGTCGGCCTCGAAGTCGGCCGCTTTTCTGCGAAGACGGATGGTGGACTGTGCGGGTGCGGCATAAACGAGGCGGACAAAGTGACGAGACTTGAAGTTACTCCAGAACTGTGGGAGGGTTGTGTCGTTTTTGTGCCTGATCAGGTGCCGATGATGTCATTCGCCTCGGGTATGTCTCAACAGTGGCTGGTGAGGACTGGGTGACATTTCCAGAGGCGATGGTACGCAGCAAAACATGTGAGGCCTACGAGGACTTCTTCATACTGAGGAGATAGCAGAGAGTGCAGGGCGGAGGATAGTATAAAGGTCTTGGCGTCTGGTGCACATGTAGTCGAAGAAGTTGGAAGGACGTGGAAGTCTCTGTCGTCCTCGTTGACGAAGAGCTGGACGGAAACGTAGTCAAAGACAGTGTGTCGGGACATTATACAGCGTCGGCCGAAAGCAGCAGTGAAGTTAAGGAGAGTGTGGTGCACTGGATAGGCAACAATGGCGCTGTTCTTAAGTGTAGTGGTGGATTTATCCGTAAAGGTCAATATGCTACCTACACACGAGTGCGTCCTCGACGTCCTGAAGTCCGAGATGACACCCTCGAGCACGGTACCCATGATTTCTTCTTTCAGATCTTGCCATACCCGTCCGTAGAAGTCAGTCTGCAGGGAATACTTGCAAAGATATGCGTTGCTCTGCCGGGGATCACCACAAGGGCGGGAGTAGCCAGACTCTGTGTTAGCTTGCTCTACTTGCTTTCGCAGGATCTCGAGAGGGTCTGGAAAGCAGGCGGTCCTAAGGACGTACAGATGTGGTCGAGCGCACGAGTTGTAGAAAAGCCCTGACAGTAAAGCTCCTTCTCGACAACGGCGAGGGTGAGGAAGCGACACTCTTGTAAGCAGCGAATGCAGTCTCTACAGCGCGCCAGAGAGAAGTCGGGATCCCTCAGGATAGAGACGATCTCGTCAACCATGCGTGGCCCGACAGTCCTATCCGTTTCGGCAAGAGAAACTGAAACAGATTGTATGAGGAGGTTGGTCTTACTTGTGATCGATTTTGCGTCAGGGTGAGACAGGAATAGGATCGACGGAAGCAGAGGCGCAGGAGCCTCATCAGCAAGGACGATGTCATCGTCATGTACAGGAGGTTGTAAAGAAGTTGTAACTTGTGGAGAAGTAGGAATGAGCTCGGTCGGTCGGTATGTTCGGAAGTGTCACTCTTGCTCATGTTTGGAAACGAAATACGCGTCGGAAGACGAGGACACACAGTACCGAAACTTGCCACGCATATTGAGGGCTGGGAAAGATAGCGGCAAGGGAGAAGGGGTGACGGGAGGGGTGAGAGAATGGAGTTGTAGGACGTTGTCTACGGGTAGAGCTATCTGCTTGTTTTCACTAAGAACATTACTGTAGGTCTGGTCGCGAGTACCTTCCTGTCCGCGAAACCTACCCGAGGTCTCGTGCACGCGGAAGTGGTCAAGGTGGAAGAAAGGGCCTTCCATTCAACACACATGCACGGTACTGGCTATATTAACAAGGGAACATCATGCATTCGCCGATGGATACTACAACGAGAGGTGGGACCGGAAAAGTAGTGATACTGTAATATCCTTAATTGAAAGAATTTCATAATTCTGTACGTCCCAGGGTATTTTCAAGGCACGGCGGCGAAACTATGGAACGCAAGAACCCGCCACGGGCCCTACTTGAACCGCAGCGCCGCGGGACGCCACTTCGACAAACTTTCAAAGGTACTCTGCCCTCAACAGAAAGCACTGCCCGACGGTTCATCGGTGTGATGCGACGGCGTGCGCAGGTCAGCAACGCGTATCCCAAACGGTACTAGCACGGGCGCGACGCGTTCAGGCCGCGGGGAATGCGTCCTTGAATATTGGTGAAACGTGTGGTGTGCGATGCAACGTGGGGAGCCCGCGCTGTTGGAGGTGGAGAGGGTGAGGAAGCGCAGCTGATGGTAGGGTATCGTGTGCATGCAGGAAGGGATGGTGGACGGGATGATTGGCGTCGTTGGAGAGTGATGAGACGTGCGGCGGGCGAAGCAACTCGGGAAGTACGGGCTGTTGGAGGTGCAGTTCGATTCGGCGCGGGAAGTGCGCGCTACGGGGGGTGGAGAGGGCGAGGCAACGTGGGTGGCGGTGGAGTGAGATCTACAAAGTGGAGGGGAAGGCCGGCGAGACGCGTGGCGTTGTTCAAGAGTAACGAGACGTGTGGCGGGCGATGCGGTGCTTGTAGTATGGGCTTTCGGAGGTCGAGTGCGATGTGATGCGTGCGGTGACGGCTGTTCGAGGTGAAGAGGGCC